>LR538429.1:5886-36567 GCA_900883565.2 Caenorhabditis panamensis | reverse complement strand
CTTGACTAGGAATCAAAAACTTATGAGGCTCTGTGTTCCTTTTGGCAGACCTCACCCGTCCTCGGCATGGACAAAAAAAATTTTCCCTTTCACGTGCTTCCTCTTCGTGGCGAAAGGGATCAACCGTTTTTTCCTTCATTGGGAAAAACGGGCCAAGAAGCACAATTCTTTCTCTTTCCTCTCTGTTTCTCCTTTCTTTAAAAAGTCTTCTTCTTATAAAAACGAATAAAAACGTGTTCGCGTGAACTTCCCTACCTCCCCATTTCCACCGTAACCTCGGCCCCTGTGACAGGGCCCTGTCTCTATCAATCAAAGCAGTGTCTCCACAGAAAGATAGTTTATTCTGCGAAAATGGTGAAATCTATGCCGAAACCGAAGAAACGCATCTCGAAGAAGAAGGTAAGCGTTTAACTTTCGATCAAGGTTCCACCCAACCCTTTTATAGCCCGTGTCCCGTTCCGACAGAGCCGGAATTACGTTCTCCGTCGGCCGCGTTCATCGGAAACTCCGCGACATCATGCTCAACAAGCGCATCAGCGCCGGAACCCCGATCTACATGGCGGCTGTCATCGAGTACATGGTCACCGAGCTCCTCGACATGGCCATCCAAGCTACCAAGGCCAAAAACAAGCTTCGCATCACTCCGAGATTCCTGCTGCTGGCGATTCGTGGCGATGAGGACTTTGCCAAGAAGTTCGCGAAGGTCATCATTGCCCAGGGAGGTGTCGTGCCGAACATCGAAGCACCGTTGCTGCCGCAGAAGAAGACCGACGATTCGATGGTGGCGAAGAAGTGAGATAACAAGAACTCGTATACTACATGTGTTTTATGATAAAGCTATTTTTGTAATGAAAATGATAGAAATATGTATTGGCGTGGCACAGAGAACAATTTGACCGAGCTACTTGATGGGGAGCTTAGGGAATACAGACACTGGTGAACGGGTTTGATTTTTCTTCAATGAAGTTGTCGTTACAATACGCCGTAGTCTGAACCAAGACAAAAACCAGTTGATTCCCAGCCGACATGCCACTTGGAAGATGCTCTACTTGTGCTGGGAAGATTCTAAGAACACTCAACATGACGAGTCAAAGATCCCAGTACTTCCAGTCTTCGGTCAGAAAACACATAACTCAATCTGTGCTGCCAATAAATCCTGGTTCAGACTCCATGCTTTGTATAAAAATAGAGTAAGACTCTTGTTTTGAAAAAGAAAACATGATTCAAAATCCAGTTTCACCTGTCTTTATAAATTTTATAAATTCCCAGAATCCACAAAACCCACAATCTGCTATTCTCAGGCTTTTATGTAGAGTTCAAGCACATCTGAAAATGTGTGAAGAACCTCTCAAAACTGACTGGAGGACCTTTTTTGTGGTTGAAAACTTGGATCCGAGAGCCCAATGGTACACCATGTCTGTAGTGAACGTGGTCTCGACTGTCATCAATGTCACACTGTTTTACGTGACCATTGTGAAGTCAAAGATGGAATCGACGTTGTACAGACAGGTTTCTTTTGTGCATAATGTGAGTTTTGAAGGTTCTCTGGTTTATGTACATACCTGATATCATGTTTCTCATTCTCATGACTGAACCATAAACACCACTTATCTTCCGTTCGATCCAAAACTAAAGGGGGTTATTAGACACAACCTACTTCCACATGAATACATAAACTTTGCTTTGCGTTTCTTTCCTCTAAAATGCCCAATCTGTCTAGCATTCATGTGTTCTGAACAATTGCAACCCATCTACAGTACTTGTTTCGCTATTGACAACTTGGATCCGATACCTCAATTATACCTCATGTCTTTTGTGAACTTTGTATCGGTTGTTATTAGCGGTGCACTTTTCTATACGACGATCATGGCGAAATTGAAGAGAGAGACAAAGCTTTATAGTAGAACTTCTTTTGTTCATAATGTAAGATTATCTAGTTGAGAGAAGAACTTATTTAGAACATCTCTTCTCATTTTCAGTTCTCCCTCTTCCTTGCTCAATTCTACTGGGGTTCCATTCTGAATCCAATCCCTCTGCTTCCATTGCCCGGTGTTTATAGTATTGGTCTTCTCAAACAGTTCATCAGCACCTTCATCCTCCTGCTCACCTGGATTCTACTTTTCGCTCTTTCTATCATTATGATGTATGTCATTTTGTTGATTCGACTGCGGGTGTTGGCGAGGAAGGAACACGTTTTTCATGTAAGTTTGAAACCAAATAGTTTTGACATTTGTAACTTCAGTTCCGAGACTCCACATACCTCATCTTCTTCGCTATTCTCCTCATCTTCATCTACATCCCAATCCTCTCCCGAGTCCTCCCCCACTACTCAACAGAAGACGAAATGAAAAGTCACACCCTGCTCTACTACCCAAACTGCATGAAACTCGCCACCTCCCCCGGCTTTTTCGTCTTTGTGAATACGTGCAAATCGACGAAAGGAGTCTTCGTAGTGCTCATCTCGTTGTTCGGTGGAGCGTCGTTGTATCTGGCTGTCTGCGGAGTTATCATTCACGAGATCCGAATGCAGAGTACCTCGTGGAGTGTGAACAAGACACGCAATCATATCAAAGTTCTCAAAAACACCATTGTTCAGAATGTTTTTCGTTTCTTGTTCTTGGCAATTGCTCCGGCAGTGGTCCTTCGGAACACGTTTCTCCCACCAGAAACAGACACAATCAGTTAGTTTTTGAGATTCTGTGCTCTATTGTACCCTGTTTTCCAGGCCTAACTCTTTTTGCCAATGCGATGTTCGTGGCTGCTCCGATTCCTTGCGCAATTGTTATCTTCATGCAAAACGATGGCTATCGGAGTTTTCTCATGTCGAAGATTCTGCTTCTCCGGAGAGACCGTCCGTCTGCAAATGTGTCATCTAGTACTCGGAGTGATGTGGCAGTGACTTCTAACTCCAAGAGAACCACTCTTGTATGACTTGATTGCGGAAACATGAAGTACACACTTTATTTATAAATCAGTTCTTTTCACTTTCCACTTTCGAATCACTTGTTGTATTCTTCGGAAGCACTTCCATTGTAGTTGAAACTCGTCTCTCTCCTCGTTTCTTCGAGCACAATGTCACAATCTCCACGCAGAAATCACGATAAGGTTTGTAAATCATTAGAGTAGACAATGAAGAGAGCAGTCCGTGATTCGCCATGATCAGCATCGCTTGGTTGTTGAAAGCTGCAAAGTTTCATCAGAAGGGCAATGAAACAAGATGAGATCAACCGTAAAGAAGCCCACTCACCTTGATTATAATAGTTCATGTGGTACGCATACATCGACATTCCTACTGGGAAAACCAATCCGAGCATTGGAATCGTGACCTGGATAGTCACGTAGAATAGATATCTCCGTTGAAGACTCCGCGTGGCTGCTGATATACTGGCGTTTGAGATGACTGATAAGTGATAAACTGTGTGGAGAATGAAGAAGAAGGCTTGGAAGGAGATGACAAAGGTGCTTCCCATTATGGAGACTGCTGGGAGGACTTCTCCACCTTCAAGAAGGACGTAGGTCTTGTCATCGAAGAATTCTATAGTTGGGCATGGGATTTTCTGGGAGAAACTCAAGTGAATGAACAAAAGTACAGCCTTAACTTACATCCAACACCTTTCTCCGCAGGTAGCCCTGATCTTTGTTATCCAGAAAGAAAGGTATCATGATAACCAAGGCAAATAGAAAGTTCAAACCAAAGTACACAACTCTTGTTTTGGAACTCTTGATTTTGAATGATATGGTGATAATCTGGTTTTGTCGGTTCTCATAAGATATGATTGTTGATACCCCTATCACTGAAAAACACAACGTTTACTCTACTACAAAGATGATTGCTAACTGAGAACAGAAACTTGACACCAGTAACATTGCCACTTCATTGGGACTCCAAGGTCTCCAAGTAAACCGAGTGTAAGACCAGACGCACTTGGGAAAAAGGCGTATGGACCACATAGGATGTTGATCATGATGTCGAGATTTGTGCATCTAAAGCTCATCTTTCGATTGAGATATCTCCCGTTACTCACAAGATATGAGAAATCAACAGAGGCGTCCTCATGTTTCTCATTCTCTCTGGCGTCTTCCAAATGATGACGTAGAAAGTGAGCAAGTTTAGTGGGAGATTAAAGAATGCGGTGCAGTGATAGGCTGATCGAAGGTATTCGGAAGAGTCGAAGTAGGTGTGATTCTGACGACACGTGGAAGTGGAAAAGTTATAGTCGGGCCACATTTGTGGAAAGAGGAAGAAGAAGAAGAATGAGCGAGGAGAAGACCAAGAAGATAATGTTCATTGGAGCGTTTACTGATGACAGCAGAGATCAACAGATTTGGGTTTTGATTAGAATTTGTGCTGTGGGTGTTGAAAAGGATACTCGGACCATTTGAAACGATACTTTCGGTCAATGATCAAATCTCAGACAGTCCCAACTCTCACGGTATACTCAATGTATGCAAATTTATGCATACAAAGAAGGAACTTTCAATGCCACTATCAGATATCACAAAACGATCATTCCTTTTTCACAATGCGCGTTTCTTTTCTTGTAGCTTTCCTCTTCTGTCAGCTACACTTTTCTTCTCCCTACCGAATCCTTGTCTACTCCAACTTATTCGGCCACAGTCACATAAAGTTTCTCGCCAATGTAGCGGACATTTTGACGGATGCAGGACATGACGTGGTTTGAAAAAGTTCTCGCTATTTGTACATATCATGTTGTAATTCAGACAGTTCTGATGCCTGTAATAGATGTTTCACAGCGGAACAAGACAGGATTGAAGACTACAAAGAAACAAGTGTTCGTGGAAGCTGATGAAGATGTGATTGCTCAATTCTCAGAGACGGACAAGTATATGGAAGGGATATGGACTGCCTACACCGCGGATCCATTGGAGATTTACTTGAATTCTGGGGGACTTGCGAAGTTGTTAGGGACTCAATGTAGAAGTTAGTTCACTTCAAATGACCATTTGGAACAAATGCTTCTTTCAGAAGTCATGAAGTCAAGTGAGATCTTGGAAGAGCTAAAAGCAGAAAACTTTGACTTTGGCAATCACGGATCCATTTGATCTTTGTGCTTATTGTAAGTAACTACCACACACTGATTCCGTAGCAAACAAACTTCAGATGTTTTTGAACACCTCCAAATCCCCGCTCATGTTTCTATTCTTGTTAGTACTCGAATGGAGCATGTCAACAAAGCATTCGGTGTTCCAATGACTCCAAGTTATGTTCCAAGTGCTCAAAGTGTCTATGGAGAAAGAATGACTATGTGGCAAAGATTGAAGAACTTCCTATTGGGACTAGCAGCCGAGAGTGTTTTCGATGGAATCGGAGATTACGAATACAAAGTTGCAAAGGAGGTTTTAGAGGTGGAGAGGTCTTGGAGAGTGATCCTACCTGAATCATCATTTCTGCTGGTCAATCAAGTTCCCATTTTGTCTTTTCCGGCCCCTACATTCGACAAAATCATCCCGATCGGAGGGATTTCTGTGAGAACAGATGCTAGCAAGGTTAAGCTGCCTGAAAAGTGGAATGATCTATTGGCAATGAGATCCAGGAACGTTTTGATATCATTCGGATCGAATGTAAAGTCGGTGGATATGCCAGATGATGTCAAGTAAGCAGTTGGTTTCTTTCTCGCGTTACCTATTCATTCAGAAGATCCTTCCTCTCTCTATTCAAATCTCTACCTGATACCACATTCATCTGGAAATACGAGAACACATCGCATCATCTAACAAAAGGGATTCCAAATGTCCATGTAGAAGAGTGGCTCCCGCAAAACGAACTTCTTGCGGATCCTCGTCTCCACGTGTTCATAACTCATGGAGGAATCAGTAGTGTCACTGAATTGGCGATGATGGGGAAGCCAGCTGTGGTAGTTCCGATATTCGCAGATCAAGCGAGGAATGCAGAGATGTTGAAAAGACATGGAGGGGTGGAGATTCTTGAGAAGAACCATCTGAGGGATGCGGAGCTATTGAAAATAGCATTGCAGAGAGTGCTAGAGGATCCTATGTACCGTCAAAATGCCGAGAAACTTGCCGAGAGAATGAGAAATCAACCAATGGATCCGAAGAAGTCTTTGATCAAACATGTCGAGTTTGCAGCAAGATTCGGAAAAATACCAACGATGGATCCATTCGGAAGACAGCAATCTTTCCTTGAGTATTATCTTCTAGATGTGCTCTTTCTGGTGGTGTCCAGTACTATTGTTTCTATTGTATTTGTCAGTCAGGTTTTCAAACTTCTAGCACAAATCATGAAACCGCAGAAACTCAGGTAATTATCGGCACATGTGCCACCACAAACAGGCACAAGTGCCGCGTACGTGCGGCACATGTGCCCTTTTTTGACGGCACTTGTGCCGTTTCAGCCCATTCCAGCGCTTTGGAACGGCTAGGCACTTGTGCCCCTGTGTGCTCATTTCTCATTTGTCCAGCAAAAACTTCTCAATTTCGAAGTATTGCATTTATTAACATGTACAGTTTTTACAATATTTAGGGTGAAGGGGCAATAAAAGGAGAATGGGGTAAACAATACAGTAGTAATTTATGACATTTTCCTCGAATATGGTACGATTTCGTCTTGTAGTTGTCATGCCTTGCTTCTTCCTGAATTTGGAGTTGCTGTCATTCCAGTTGTCGCCATTTTTGTCTCTGAAAATGGGAAATTTCATGTAAAAATGAGAGAAGACCACACTATACCTTGATGCCGGTCGCTTTCAGCCCGTGTGTCCTGATTCCGTCGCCACAGTCAGCTTTTTGAACGCGCCGAGTTCTGTAAAACGCATGAATTATGGTCACAGCCAGTTTGATACCGCCGTAGTCTCTGAAAACTGGAATAAATGAGTAAAAATACCTTACCTTTCTATATAAATCCATTTTTCGATGCATCGTCGAAGGAATTTGACGAAAAAGTAGAATAAAAAATAGAAATAGGTAAAAAAAAAAGAATAGAAAAGACGTCAAGCGAAAATTGAAATTACGCCAGCGTAGGATCACTGGTTTGTGCTAGTTTAGTGCCGGTTTGTGCCTGATCCGCGCCGATTCTGTGCGGCGGTGTGCCTGAGGTGTCGACATGCGCAGCACATGTGCCCCAGTTGCATGCGTGTCGGCAGCATCTCAGAACTTGCCCAATTCTGTGCCGAACCTGTGCCGTGATGTGCTGAGCGCATTTCTGTGGCGGCACATGTGCCGATAATTCCCTGAGAATGATTCAAAAGACAGGTGCAACCTTCTCCCTGATTTAGAAATTCCAGTAATTCTAAAACATCATCTGAAAGTATGTAGTTAATGATTCTTGATCATGTTCTTGGACTTTGCAGCCGTTGTTTTCTTCGTATCTTGAATAAATTATAAGGTTTACAAATGTCTTTGCTTCCCGTGAAAAACAAGACATACCCGCAGCTGAAAAATCAAAAAAACTACGCCAATAAAGTCATAGAGTCACAAATAAAAAGTGTAAGCCACCTTCTCAATTTGGTTATTCAAGTAACACCTGGCTATTCCAAGTTATTCCTAGAACTCGATCACTTTTCGATCTTATGAGTTTAGAGGTGGATACACGCACCTATTTTTTGATTGAGAATCCTGAAAGGAATCTGCAAATTGTTCTGATGACTGCTATGAATTTCGTCTCTACAATTGTCAACTTTCTGGGTTTTTATCTGATTTTGATGGAGTCTAAGAGGGAGTGGAAGGTTTATAGAACGGTTCTTTTCACTCATAATGTAAGAATGAGAAGTTTGTCCAGATCATCTATAAACTTCCAGTTATCCTTGTACCTCTCCCAATTCTTCAATGGCTCCATCGTCAACGTCGTCATGTTATTCCCATTCCCTGGTTTTTACAGTATAGGTCCTTTGGCCAACTACGTGGACATCTTCCATCTTTTGACTATCTGGGTGTTTATGTTTGGTTTCTCAACTGTCATGATGTACGTGATAGTTCTCTTCCGCCTCAAATCAATGACTAAACCGGGTGATATGTTCTATGTAAGCAAGTAACAGTTCTCCGGAAATAACTGATTGCTTTCAGTTTGGCTACCCATTCTATATCGTCTTCACTTTTCTGCTATGTGCCTACATCTATGTTCCTGTTTTGTATTATTGGTTTTCGGGTCTTGACACCAAAGATAACACCAGGAAGTTTGTATCTACCTATTATCCGAATTGCCTAGACGTCTTCAATTTTCCTGGTGTTTTTGTATACTCTAACCCAAGAATGTTCAAGTTCCTGGCCTTCTGTGCAATTTTTCTACTCACAAGTGGAGCGGCGGTAAGCTCTTACGAAATCGATGTCTTTAGAAAAGCGTTTCATTTCAGTTGTACCTTGGTATCTGCTCCATCATCATTTACCAAATCCAAAGACACTGCTCAATTTGGAGTCAAAAACAACTAAACCATCATAGGAAAGTGTTGAAGGACACTGTGGTGCAGAATGCTTTACGAGGTGTTTGTCTTCTTTTTGCACCGATTGTAGAGGTTGGAATGAGTTATTTGGATCCAGAGACAGATCTGAAAAGTGAGTTCATCATTTAGGGCTTTGAAATGTGTTCTATCTACAAACAAGTTTCCAGTAGTCACCATCTTGGCAAATGTCACTTTTGCTGCTGCCCCAATCCCTTGTACCATTGCAATGTTCTTTCAAAACCCTCACTATCGAAAGTTTATTTCTTCAAAAGTGAAAAGAATGTTCAAAGAATCCCCATCTGGTAGTAGTGATGCAGAAAGAACGACGGTTGTTGTGGCACCAAAGAAGATTTCTCAAGTGTCTCAAATGGCTCCGAAGACAGGTTGAGCTTCAGACAAGACTGCAGGCGGTTCTAAGAATCATACTTTACACAAATGACTCCTGAATAACATCACCTGGACCTCACGTTATTCAGAATGAAGTTGTTTTCTTTTTTCGCCAACTTTTCCTGTCTTTTAGTTGCCTTCGTGAGCAAAATGGCTTGTTCTATATAATTATGACAAGCTGTAATTGATCTGTTCGAAAAACCACTCAACAGACACGAAAAACCACGAGGAAACCAAAGAAAAACAGCAAAATGCTCTCTCGATTCAACATTTCCATGTCTGCTCGATTCCACACTTTCGCTGTTATCGAGAACCCCGATCGTTCCCTCCAACCACCACTTCTCAATACTATAAGTTTCCTTTCCACTTGCACAAACTTCCTGTTATTCTACCTGATCATCTCCAAACCTCGCAATGAATCAAGGCTTTATCGACTGGTTTTTCTCATTCAAAATGTGTCCCTTTGGCTTTCCCAATTGCACTGGGCGACATTACACAGTCTGGTGTTTCTGTTTCCGTTTCCTGGTCTATACGGGATTGGTTTCCTGACCCCGTTTGTTAGTTCCTTTGTTCTAGTTGTAAGTTGCTTCGTTTTCCATGGTTAAATCTCTTCAAATTGATTCAGATCATCTGGATCCTCATTTTCGCCACTGCAGTCTTGATGCTCTTCGTTATCCTCCTTGTCCGACTTCGTGGAATTGCAAGAATCAATGGCTCTTTTCATGTAAGCCATTTACCCTTATTCCAATCAATTCTCTCTCTAGTTCTCCACCTGTACTTATTGTTTATTCACTGCCATGTTGACTGCTTACATCTACATCCCCATAACCTTTTGCTGGATCTCTGCTGGATCATCTGACATGGAAGTTCGTGACTTTGTCCTTTCTTCCTATCCAAGTGCCACTAAAGCTCTGGATATCCAAGGAGTCTTCATTTATACGGATGAATGGAAGTTCCGACGAATCCTCATTGTAGCGTTGGTGTTATTGTTTTCTGGGGGAGTGGTAGGAGGAAGAGGAAGTGACATCACAATTTGCGTAAAATTCCAGTTGTACGTGGCACTTTGTCAAATCATAGTCTACGAGATTCGTCAGAATTGTCGAACATGGAGTGAGAAAGTGATGAAGTATCACAAGAAAGCATTGAAAGACACGATTGTACAGAAAATGGTACTCGGGCTGTTTCTCGCAGTGGCACCGGGTCTGCAGATTGCAAATGCTTTCAAGGAACCCGAAACTGATACTATTAGTAAGTGAAAACGTTGTAGAATCTGTAGAAACGCTTTCTTTCAGCCGCCACCATTCTAACAAACGCTGTCTTCGTCGCTGCTCCAATCCCCTATTCCTTAACTATCCTGTTTCAAAACACTGCTTACCGCCATTTTATCATCTCTAAATTCACCAAATCACCCAGAGCAAATAGTCAAATTCA
The DNA here is from genome assembly GCA_900883565.2 of Caenorhabditis panamensis. NCBI lineage: Eukaryota > Metazoa > Nematoda > Chromadorea > Rhabditida > Rhabditidae > Caenorhabditis > Caenorhabditis panamensis. The sequence continues at coordinate 26,338 of LR538429.1, read as the reverse complement.
AATAGTTCCCATGGAAAATCATGCGAGACCGAGAAACAGCCAGTTGTCCTTTGTCATCTGACTTTAAAAGAAAAGAAAAGAAAAGAAAAGATCAGAAGAATGATCACTCACACTGGAACGAATTTACACGCTTCGATTCCTTATTTTGTTTCGTAGTATTGAGAATGAGTAGACTTGCAAAGAACAACACACAAAGTAGGAACTGATTCATTTTGCTCTCATCTTTTCATCATTTCACACTATGAGAGGTTGGTGTCTATGAAACTATAATGAACAATCGTTTCTTTAGAAATTGACAATCGTACCTATGCAACCCTCCACTTAACCGATCGTACCCTCCAATTATACCTCACAAACATCTCCAATCTTCTAGCCACCCCCGTTAACTTTCTAGCATTCTATCTCATTGTGACCAAATCGAAAAAGGAGCAGAAACTGTTCAAGTACACACTTCTAAGTAGCCATGTCTTCTTCTACATTGCCAATGTGTTTTATGGAACCATTGCTAACATGGTCCTTCTTTTCCCGTTCCCCGCGATAAGTACAATTGGAATGTTGAGAAATGTGATGAGCAGTTTTTGGTCGAGTGTGAGTCCTCCTTGGTTTACAGTCTATTAATTTTGGTTTCAGCTGATCTGGATACTACTTTTTGCTTTATTTGTGTTCTTCACCTTCACAATTCTCATTGTTAGGTTGAGAATCGTGGCGAGGAAAGGTGGAACTTTTGATGTATGAAAACTATCCACTAACTATCTTGAAACAATGTTTGCAGTTCTCTGACACCGCCTACATCATTGTTTCTATCTTCCTCTTTCTCTACATTTATACCCCTTTAACGGCTCTTTGGATCAATGCATACAACACAAAACAAGTCCAAATGGAGTTTGTAGAAAAGGTGAGTCATGTCTGAAGGGATCAGACATCTGTTTCTCAAAGTTTCAGTACTTTCCTGCAAATCTAATCGCTTTTGACAACCCGAGTATTCATATTGATACGAGTGAAAACAATCAAAGAGCTATTATCATTCTGCTCTTCTCTCTGGTTTTCACGGGTCTTTCTGTAAGAATGTTTCCTTTCAATGTATGGAACCAGAGAGAGTTTAGGCCTATAGCATCGTGTACTGGATTGTAATCTACGAGATCAAAAAACAAGCAATCTTCAAGAGTGCGCGGATGACGAAACATCATCGGAAGGTCACAAACTCTGCGTTGTTTCAGGTAGGAAAGGTTGCTCACTTACCAAGAATCAAATGCCTTGCAGATTGTGATACTTGGAAACTTTGTGTGTCTATCATTACTGGTTCTTGTTAGAAATGCATTTGTGGATCCGGAAGAGGACACCAGAGTCCCCACCGCTCTAGCCAACACCTCTCTAATCCTCGGTTCCATTCCTTGTCAACTCTTCATGCTCTTCGACAATTCCTCCTATCGTCGAGCTCTTTTCCTTGCCGTTGGGATTGTTTCAGAGTCCACCACAGCCATCGTCGTGTCTTCCATGAAGTCCAACGCCCCTTGATCGGAGCCTAAATCCAATTTTCTAACAAACTTCCCCGCCCGCCAAGGAATAAGCGAGCGAAGATTGAATAAAGCAACATTCCCTTCGTTTTTTATACTTCCTAGCGAGTCGCGGACTTTGATTTTTTGACCATGAGCTCTGACGCTGACTTCATCGACAACCGAACCTATTCTAATGTTATCAACAGTGACAATAGTCTACAGTACAACCTCTCAGTGATAGTCAATATCATAGCTACCCCCGTGAATCTTCTTAGTTTCTGGTTGATTTTGACGCAATCAAAACGCGAAAGTTTCGTGTTTAAAGTGGGATTGCTCAGTCAACAGGTCTTCTTCTACATTTCAATGCTTATTTGGGGTGGTCTCGCTGGAATTGTATTTGTGCACCCATTCCCAGCACTGTATTGTGTTGGCCCTTTGAAGGAGTACCTTGACTGCTTCACATTGTTTCTTATCTGGATGATATCTTTCGAAGCTTATTTTTTCGGCTATTTGATAACTCACCTGGTTCGATTGAAAATGCTGTGTCGCCCTGGAAAAGCTTTTGATGTAAGTACACAAAGTTTTAGCGCTTTTTTCAATTCTGTCAACTTCCAGTTCAAAAACCGCACCTATCGCATCTTCATAGCGTTCCTGGTTCTTTACTGCTTTATCCCCATGAACTTTGTGGTTCTTACCGACTATGCAACTCATGAAGAAATGGTGGAATTTGTGACCAGACACTACCCGAAAAACATGAAAATCTTCGAAAACCCCGGTGTCTATGTGCAGATTCATCCAATGATCAACAAAGTTTTCATTCGAGTTATGCTCTTTTACATTGCTTCTGGGTTACCGGTCAGTTTTTTTCAAAGACAAATCTCATTTCAAGATTTCAGACTGCTCTATTCTTCTTCTCTGTAATCTACTACGAAGTTCGCCAACAACCACATCTCGAAGGAAGTAAGACCTTTGCGGCACGGAAGTCTCTTCTCAATCAGATGACGATTCAAAGTCTTGCTGTCAGTTTGCTCATCGCCATTTCCTGTTTCCTCATGTTCTCCACGGTCTTCAATCCTCCAGAAGTGGACGCACGGGTTATCAAATCCATTGGTTCCGCTCTTCTCTGTGGATCATCCATTCCTGCTCAACTCTTCCTCATCTATCGAAACTCTTCATATCGCAACTACGTAATCAAGAAAGTTCGAAGGACGTCGGTGTTCCCAAATGAAACAGTTCATCATGTTCATCGTTCGTCGCTGAAATCTTTAACGGATGTGGAAAATCGACCTACTTTAGTTTATAATTAGTGACGCTTATCAGGAAATAAAGGTTTTCATTGAGATTTGAATGCTAGCAGAGCGTGCAATTTTGTGTCCACTTTTCTAAGAACAAGAAGTTTGACCACTTCCTTCTAAACTGGTGCTTTGAGCTCTAAGACTATCAGAGAACATTTTGAAAAGCGGAAAGTCAATTACACTTCTGCGCCGAATCGGAATAGGATAATCAAGTTGTCTGCAAACTTTTGAAACTTCCAATCTGTTTCATTTCCGATTCCCCATGCTCTCCCCAGACACCCGAGTCTATGCAACCGTCCTCCACACCGATCACACTCTACAGTACTCTCTGACAATCGCTGCGAATGTCCTTGCAACTCCCATCAACTTTCTCAGTTTCTATCTCATCATCTTTGTGTCCAAACGAGAGAGCACTTCCTTTAAAGTGTGCATGTTCCTCGGACAGTTCTTCTTCTACATTGCACAAGTCCATTTGGGTGTTCTCATGGGATTAGTCACCCTTCATCCATTTCCAGGGGTATATTGTATGGGGGTTTTGAAGAATGCTGCTTCATCGTTTACTCATTGTTTCATTTGGTTTCTTCTGTTCAGTAGCTATGTCTACGTTTCTTTCGTGCAGTTGGTGAATCGATTGAGGGTTGTGGCGAGGCCCGGAAAGGTTTTTGATGTTAGAAACTAGGATTGGAAGATCTTGTTACTAATTGGTGATTTGTAGCAGAGTAACTGGACCTATTCAGTTGTCTACACCCTCTTAGCAGTGTATATCTATGTTCCTTTCCCAGCAGTGTTACTAGTTTCTAACAGCTCTTTAGAAAACATGAAGGTGTTTGTAAAAAAGGTAAGATTACTGTATGATTGGAAAACCATCATTTTTTTCAGCACTTCCCCAACAACGCCATGGTCTTCGACAATCCCGGGGTCTTCATCCTTACCAACCCAACTCATACCATTTGGAACCATGCTGTTATGGCGTTCATGGTTCTTTCTGCCGTTGTTGTAAGTTGTATTCAGCTTCCCTTTCCTTGACTTTTGAATTTCCATTGTGTTTCAGTTTGTAATCCTGGCTTATTACTTCATCACGAAAGAAATCGAAAGCAGTCTGGAAAGCAAGAGTGGTCCGAGTACCGAAGAGATTCGACAGAACCTCAATAACTATGTGTTACAGGCAAGTTCTCGTGTCTGTTTCCCCATTCAGAACTTTCTTTAGAGTCTCACCCACGTACTCTTCCTCATGACATCTTGCGGTCTGATCCTGAGAACCTTCTTCAATGATCCATCCGTCGACTCCCGGATCTCCAACACTATCGCTTTCACGTGTCTCTGTGGCGCTTCAATTCCTTATCAGTTATTGATGATTTCTCGGAACGCTGCGTATCGGGAGTTTGTTCTGAAGCCATTTAGACGATCTACAAGGCCTCCCACACTTTATCAGCAGAGAGTTTCTGTCTTTTCTTGACTAATAAACGATGAAAAACGGGGAAACGGAGAAATCTAACACATTTCTTTCACTCGGAAAGAGACCAAAACTAATAATTTCGTCGAGAGCATTCCGGGAACCAGTTTCTTTGACCAAGAGATCACTTCCCCTACACATTTTGCTCTCAAATGGCTCCCTCGGACACACGGATCTACGCAAATGTGCTGTATTCAGACCATTCTCTACAGTACTTTCTAACAGTTGCAGTCAACATTCTGGCCACTCCGATAAACTTTCTCAGTTTCTATTTGATCTTATTCAAATCTAAACGAGAGATATTCTCCTTCAAAATCTGTCTTTTCCTAGCCCAATTCTTCTTCTACATTGCCTTTTTTCATGTGGGACTTCTCGCAGGAATCATTACAGTTTACCCCTTCCCAGCTGTCTACTCTGTGGGCCCTTTGAAACATTATCTTTCCACCTACACACTTTGCTGCATTTGGTGTTTTCTTTTTTGCTGTTTTGTCTACTTTTCATATTCTCAGCTGATTTTGAAATTGTGGATCGTAGCGAGACCCGGGAAATGTTTCGATGTGAGTTGCCTTTACTGCTAACTTTCTAGCTTCGGATGGTTCAGCGCGGCATCAAAATCTACTCAATTGTCTACCTTCTTCTTGCCCTTTATACGTTTTTCCCCATCTTGGTAGTTATGGCAATGACACAAAGCAGTCCTGAAGAAATGAGGAGCTTTGTGCAAGAGGTGAAACATGTTTGAACCAGTCAGAACATAATGGCTTTTCAGAACTACCCGAATAACATGCAAATCTTGGATAACACTGGAGTATTTGTTTTTACAAAGTTTGAGTATTCAACATGGATTCAGATTGTGATGACTTTCATGATCATAACTTCCTTGATTTTTGTAAACGTTGCGTATTTCTTTATATCAAGAGAGATACGAGGAAGTGTTCCAAGTCATAGTGGAAGACATAGTCATGATAATTTGAAGAATCTGAAAAACTATGTTATACAGGTAAATCAGACAGGGTTTTATGTATCACATACTCAAGTGCTCTTTCAGAATCTCCTGCACGTATTCTTCCTAGCCACATCCAGTGCTCTCATCGTCAAATCCTTCTTCAACGATCCATCCGTCGACTCGCGCATCTCCACTGCCATCGGCTTCACGTGTCTCTGTGGAGCTTCAGTTCCCAATCAGATTATGATGATCTACCGTAATCCAGTCTACCGGGAATTTGTACTTGACAAGTTGAACTTGAAGTATTATGTACCTAAGAATCCTCATGTTTTGAGAGTATAAAGTATTGGAAATAGAAGCTGTTTTGTGTTGGTTCAGTTCTACGAATCAGAAGGTTGTTTTTGAGGGAAAAAACGATGGGAAAATGTTGGATTCTGAGTAAAGTACGTTCGCAATTTCAATCGTGTCATTTTGACAAGGATCTCACAAGATCAGTAGTTCGAGTGACCCTCCTTCCAAAACCTATAATTTCATTTGTTTCCGACAATTTTCGGTCTTTGAAACCTCCAAAACATATCTCTTCACTTCCAGTTTCCATGTCTACTTCTACTTCCACCGACACACGATTCTATGCAAATGTGCTCTATTCCGATCATTCTCTACAGTTATACATGACCGTTGGAGCTAATCTTCTAGCCACTCCGATAAACTTCCTCACTTTTTATTTGATACTCTTCAAATCAAAACGTGAGAGACCTTCTTTCAAAGTTGGTCTTTTCATCTCTCAACTCTCCTACTACATTGCACAGTTCCACCTTGGAGTTCTAACGGGTCTAGTCACCCTGCATCCGTTCCCCGGATTCTACGCTGTTGGTCTTCTGAAGGAATACGTATCATCTTTCATTCTCTGTTTTGTCTGGACCATTCTTTTCTGTTCCTATGTGTACTGCACTTTTGTTCTTCTTGTTATCCGATTGAGAATCGTTGCGAGACCCGGAGGGTTTTTTGGTGTAAGTTGAGGGAGCTCAAGAGTTCAAGTTAAAGTACCCCTTGCAGCGCAGCAACGTCACCTTCAACCTTTGCTACTTTCTATTGGCTGTCTATGTCTTTACACCAGTTCCAGGGATGTTGTTGATGTCTTACAGTTCTAGAGATGAGATGGAACAATTTGTTCGGACGGTGGGTGACTAATCTTGCTTCCCTAAATCAAGTTTCTTCTAGATGTTTCCTAACAATATGATGATCTTTGAGCACCCTGGTGTTTACATTTTTACAAATCAAGAAGACTCGAGTTGGATTCAAGCTGTTATGATCTTTGTTGTCCTATCAGCTCTTATCGTTAATTTCCGCACTATTCCTAGATTACAGTTCCCATTTCAGTTTATCGTGTTTATGTATATGGCAATAACCAAGGAGATTCGGCAGAGTTTAGCTTCAAAGAGCAGTCAACACGCTCAGGACAGTCAGAAGAGCCTGACCAACTTGGTGGTCCAGAGTGTATCCTATTCAATCTTCTTGTCCATTTCTTGTGGTATACTTTTGAAAGCCTTCTTCAACGATCCATCCGTCGACAACCGCATCCCAAATGTCATTGCATACACTTCTCTTTGTGGAGCTTCCATTCCATGCCAGATAATGATGATCTCCCGGAACACCGCGTATCGAGACTTTGTGTTGAGGAGAGCTCCAGTGTCTTCTCTGACTCCCGGCCACTCTCAACATAGGAATTCAGTGTTTTTGAAGGCTTAACAATCTTTTTTTCGAATCACCTTGAATCCTGCAGTATGTTGACATTTTTAGATTCATAAAGAATTCAGCCGTAGTTTGTTCTGAAGAAAACACCTGTCACCATTCAACATTTACCGACGCAAAAACATGAACTGTGACCATTTTCTATCCTTTAGAACATTCTACGAGCAATTCGAAGATCACTCTCTGCTCGGCCACCTTTAATTCAATTTCTGCTGCGAATAATTCTGTTCCGTGAGACTTTTTAGTTTGATTCATTGAGCATGTCTACTTCCCCAGACACTCGCGTCTATGCAACTGTTCTAATCACTGACCATTCTCTTCAAATTTATCTAACAGTTGGTGCTAACATTCTGGCAACCCCTTTGAACTTCCTCAGTTTCTATTTAATTCTAACAAAGTCAAAACGGGAAAGATCCTCCTTCAAGATCTGTTTGTTTCTTGCCCAGTTGTCCTACTATGTTGCTCAGTTTCACTTGGGTGTTCTCACTGGACCTGCACCTCTTTTACCGTTCCCTGGAGTGTATTCAACTGGAATTCTCAAGAGATACGTGTCATCCTTCACTCTTTGCTTCATCTGGTCCATTCTCTTCTGTTGTTATGCCTATTTCACATTGCTGCTGTTAGTTATCCGATTGAGAATCGTGGCAAGACCAGGAAAGTTTTTCGATGTAAGTTATCATTCAATTTGTAAGGTTCTTTTTTTGATTTTAGTGCAGCAACTTTACCTACAACTTCTGCTACATTCTTCTAGCAATCTATGTATTTTTACCGGTTCCTGGTATCACTGCACTGTCCTATAGGGATCAAGTTGAACAGGAAATGTTTGTTTCAAAGGTAAGCCCTCAATTGCAAACTTGTGCATCTGTGATTTTCAGAACTTCCCTAACAACATGATGGTTTTCAATCATCCTGGAGTATACATATTCACATTTTATGAAAACAGCAGACTCATTTCAGCGGTCCTTGTTTTTGTGATAATCTCCGCGCTAATGGTTTGTAAAGTTTAGTTTCGTTTTCAAGTAATTTGTGTTTTTCAGTTCATAATCTTCATGTATATAGCAATCACTAAAGAAATAGAGCTAGGCATCGTTTCTAAAAGCAGTAGAAATGCGAAGGAGAGTCGTAAGACCCTTAGCAATCTGGTGTTGCAGGTAGGCACCTTGATCTCTCATTAAAAATCCAAAATTTCCTCAGAGCACCTCTTACGCTGTCTTTTTATCAATCACTATCTGTTTGGTACTCAAATCGTTCTACAATGATCCATCAACTGACCCACGAGTCTCCAACACCATCGCCTTCACTTCTCTCTGTGCCGCTTCGATTCCTTGCCAGATTATGATGATTGCAAGGAACACAGCATATCGTGCATTTGTGTGTAGGAAGACCAAAGTGCCTTCTATTCTTCCGGTGCAGTCCATTCATATAACTTCCACGTTTGTCAAAGTTTAGCCTATAAAAATAAAAGATGGTTACTGTAAACTGAACATTGGACCCGATGTACGGACACAATCTTGCAAACACCACATGGTGTAATTGGTCAGAGAATAGCTCAAAGGATCAGTTGCGGAATCAAATTCCTTGCCAAGTTTTGCAGCGATCTTTGAGTTGGAGGAGGAGCTGTGTTGTTTTTGACTACACCGTCTTGGTATTCGGCGGAAAAAGTGTGATCGGGGGATGGACTTACACGAGAGAGAAGCGACGGCGCCGGGGTCTTCCTTTCTTCACGTGATCTTGGCAGCCATAACAGAAAACCACACCGGTCAGAAACATCTCGAGAGTGATGGCAAATAGAAGCTCGAGAAACATTTTGAAGAGTTGGTAACATAACGTACTTTGGAAATCGGGAAGACAAGCGAGCATTTCGATTTGGTGGATCGTCTAGATTTGCGAGTGTTTGTTGAGCTCCGGGTTCAGGTGATCAATTCAGTGGCTGCGTTTAAATGTAAGAGCTTGATCTCGTTGCGAAAATTATATGAAACTCATGACGGATTGGTTTTTGAAGCGGTTGATATCAGGAAAAGTCTTTCTCCGGCGATTCGCTGTTGCTTTATCAGTTGTGAAACACGGACGATCCGTCGCCGGCAACGTGGTAGACACTGCTATTGTCGAGCTGATGGATCACCTGGAAAAAAGAAATTGAGGTTTTTATTATAGTTCGTTGAAGTAAGCAGAAACTGAGATAAACAACTTGTTGACCTGGTGACGAAGTCTGGTCAGGAATCGAGAATCCAATACTAGATAATGTTTTGGATGTAGCCTAGAAGACCGTGTCACGGATACCAACCTGCCTGAGCACCTAACCCCTACCGTGCATTAGAATCAACGCTCTTCATGCTTTTTGATCTAAAATTTCTATTTTTTTACCAAATTTCCTCTTCTTCTAGTTTGACTGTTCAGTCGTGTTTTTCGACTTGCTGAAACCAAGAACTGTTTCAAAACCTTATGAATATGAATCTAGAACTATCGGAAACATAAGGAGAAACGTTAAAAAGGGGGCAAAGTTGAAATTTGAAGGTGAACCCTGGATAAACTGGTTGATTTACTCATACGCGTAGAGGAATTTGAAACAAAACAACACGTAAAAGGGGGAAGTTTTTGGTTTTTGATGAACTGTGTCAGACTGGAAAGTGTCTGTTTGACGGGACGGGAGACACAAAATAATTCCTAATTTCCATATAATTGAATCAAAGACTTAGGACTTTAGTCTTTAGTCTGACTGTTTAAAAGAAGGCTCTCGATCATTACAGCGGTTTTTTGTCTTGTTTTTGTTCTTGTTTCTAGTGACAGGAAGTGATCAAAGTTCTCGCAGAACTGAGTGTTCCTACAGTTACCGTATCCTAGACTACTTTATGTTTCAAGTTTAATCTCTTATTGAAACAAAGAGAAAAAAGAAAGGAAAGTATGGAATATGCAAATGACAACGTTGTTGACTGTCCGTCAACACGTGCTCTCTCCCACCCATTCCTCCTCCATTCGCAGAGATCATCGGACTGCGCGATGTCGTATTTAGTCGATGAGTTCCACTCATTCTCTGCTTCGTTCTCCGAAACCCAACCTCCTCCTATGGTTTTTCTTTTTCTCAGCATGATAAGAAAGACATGATCAAAAATATTGAACCTTCGCAGCCACGCGCGATCATCCAGATCAACGCGTCTTGCTTGTCTCCGCCCCCGTCGAACCACCACTACAAAAGCACAAACCTAAACTGTTTTGGATATTCAGAACCGGCAGAATCGCTTCAAACAAGTCTACCGGCTCGCAATCACAATGAACAAGCTATGGGGAAACTACTACAGGTAACTCCACTTTTTCTCGTTCTTGCGAACAAGCAAACCGTGAATCTTTTCAGAATGATCGTGCTGTTCGTCGGCTTCTTGTGCTTGACGTCAGTGTGTTCTAACTACATCATCATCAACTTCACATTCATTTGCATGAAAAATGACATGACGGACGCTGTGCCAGATGCTAATGGAGTAAGTGGCATCTTCTTAGAACCCCAAGGAGTACTGTATCTCTTCAGACTCTCCGCAGCATCTACGACTACACCAGTAGTGAGAAGAAATGGATTATGTGGGCTGTAGCTCTTGGTACAATGATCGGAACCATTCCAATCAATCTGCTCTATGTCAAGTACGGAGCCAGATTCCCCTTCCTGCTCGCTGGTGTCACTTCTGTCGTCTCAACAGCTCTTATGCCTTGGGCTGCTAGTTTCAATTACTGGTTGCTGATCTTGTTTAGATTCACACAGGTAAACAAACTGGGTCTATAGGCAGATTCATAACTTATCAATCTTCAGGGTCTCGCTTACTCCGCAGACTTTGCCGCAATCGGATTGATCACTGTTCGATGGGCGCCACTTACTGAAACAGCCACGTTCATTGCCATTCTCACCTCGTTCACCGGAATCTCCTCAACCGCCACTAACTCAGTCACTGGTGTTATCTGCGAGAGCTCTTACGGATGGAAGTACTCGTACTACTTGCATGCTATTGTCGGTCTCGTCCTCTTCGGTATCTGGTACTTCATCTACATCGATCATCCACAAGACACCAAGAGAGTCTCTGCCAAGGAATTGACCAAGATTGAGAAATCCAAGTCTGCTGCCCATCTTGACAAGAGTACCGATGTTCCATACAGAGTGAGTCCTCGTTTTTCGTAGCTGATGATGATGGCATTTCTTCAGAAACTCCTTACGAGCCCAGTAATCTGGTGTGTCTGGCTCAACGCCTTCTTCGAGATGTCCGCCGTCATCGTCTGCTCCACCTACATGCCAATCTACTTCCATGAAGTTCTCAAGTTCGGAGTCACCGAGACCGGTTTCTGGGTCGCTCTTGTTCTCTTCATCTGGCTTCCAGTCCGTTGGGTGGCTGCCATCATGAGTGACAAGATTACCTGCATTGGAGAGAAGGCAAAGATCATGGTGTTCAACACTATCGCCGTTGGAGGAACTGGAGCTTCTTTTGCTATCATCGGATTCATCCCAGTTGAGCAGAGATACTGGTCCGTCGCCGCTTTCACCCTCACTATGTGCTGCGTCGGTGTCAACTCTGGAGGATTCTACAAGTGCGGTGTTCTTCATGCCCGGTAAGCAATCAACAAATGAATCCCGTTCTTTAACTGTTCAATTTCAGCCAATACGCCCACGTCGTCATCGCCGCCATTCAATGGACCAAATGCGTGGCCCTCTTCTCAGCACCAGCAATGGTTGCCGTCTTCGTCACCACAGAATCCGAACGTACGCAATGGATTGGAGTGTACACGGTGTTCGGAGGCTTAATGATAATCGCCAACTTGATCTCCTACTGCATCTTTACTGACCAACCAGCCGAGTGGACTAACAGCGAAGAGAAGCCACAGGTCTCCAAGGCCTAATTGTAAGGCCCCTCTTTTCGTTGACTATAGAGACACTAGAACTATGTAAATATTGTTCATCTTCTTCTTTTTCTGTTTCTTTTTCTCCCTTGTATCATACAGATTTACATACATTGCCCGTGTGCTGCCCCCACGTGTCCATTCGCTGAAACAACTATAAAACGGTTCTGAATTGAATAAAGAGTGACTACAAACTGTTTGCTTCTTCTCCTTTTCTTCTTCTTTTTCCTATCCGTTTCCTCAGCGTGTCAGTTCATTGTGTTCTCCGAAGGGATCACATGGCCGACGCGCGGGTTCAAATCGTTCAGTGCCAACTGTCACCTCCTTATCTCTCTTCGGTCTCATCGGTCAACATTTTCGTCTGTTTTGATGAACCAAACTGATCTGTTCACTGATCCCAGTTTCAGGGACCAATGTCTCTCTGGGGTAGTTACTACAGGATAGTTGTCCTAGCTATCGGATTTGTGTGTCTTGCTTCGGTTTGCTCTAACTACATCGTCATCAACTTTACATTCATCTGTATGAAAAATGACTTGTCGGATAGTTATCTAGATGGAAACGGGGTTGGAATCATTGAAACAGACAAATCAAGGAACTCGAAGTTACAGACCCTCAAAAGCATTTATGATTTTTCAAGCAGCGAGAAGAAATGGATCATGTGGGCAGTGGCGGCAGGCACTATTATAGGAACCATTCCGATCAACTTGTTGTATGTCAAGTATGGAGCAAGGTACCCATTCCTGGTAGCTGGTGTCGTGTCAAGTGTCTCCACTGCATTTGTCCCATATGCCGCAAAAATCAGCTTTATGTTTTTGATAGGACTACGGTTCCTTCAGGTTTAGCTGGCAACAGCTCAACACTACTATGTATCTTGGGTTTCAGGGTCTTGCCTATTCCGCAGACTTTGCAGCAATCGGTTTAATGACTGTCCGTTGGGCACCACTCTCCGAAACCGCCACGTTCATCGCCATTCTCACAGCCTTCACTGGAATCTCCTCAACTATCACCAACTCAGCCACTGGTCTCATTTGTGAAAGCTCCCTTGGATGGAAGTTCGCTTTCTACCTACATTCCATCATCGGACTTGTTCTTTTTGCTCTCTGGACACTCATTTACATCGATGACCCACAAGACACTTCGAGAGTTTCATCTCGAGAACTGGCAAAGATTCAGAAGAACAAGTCAGAGGCGCATTTGGATAAGAATACTGCGGTTCCTTATAGGGTTTGTGTAAAGTTTTGAGTTACATTTCTAAAACTTTATTCAGAAAATCCTAACCAGTCCCGTAATCCTTTGTGTCTGGGCCAACGCGTTCTTTGAAATGTCCGCAGTGATCATCTTCTCCACCTACATGCCCATTTACTTCCATGAAGTTCTCAAGTTTGGAATCGCTGAGACGGGTTTCTATACTGCACTTGTTCTAGTCAGTTATATCCCAATTAGATTTGTGGCTGCATTGATCAGTGATAAGCTAAAGTGAGCACAAACTATGTTACATCAAAGTTCTCTCGATGTTTAGGATAGTGAGCGAGAAGGCAAAGATCATGATTTTCAATACAGTGGCAGTTGGAGGGTCTGGGTTCTTTTTTGCATGTATTGGGTGAAAAATTGAATAGAGATAGAGCCTATTTTATGTTTTTTGTTACAGGTTCATTCCAGCAGAACACAAAATGGTATCACTGTCCTTTTTCATTATGTCTCTGTGTTGCATTGGGTTTAACTCGGGAGGGTTTTACAAATGTGGGGTGTTGCATGCAAGGTAACATATCCTCTTATTTTTTCCTAGAAGTCTCTATTTACAGACAATTCGCCCATATCGTGATTGCCGCAATCCAATGGATGAAATGTCTTGCTCTCTTCTCCGCCCCCGCTCTCGTTTCCATTTTCGTCTCGGATGAATCCAACAGACATCAGTGGCTCTGGGTGTACATTGTACTCGGTGGTCTCATGATTGCTGTTAGTTTTTCATACTATTTAAAGGAATCTAAAAATGTCATTTAGATCAACTTTGTGTCATATTTCATCTTTACCGATGAGCCTGCAGAATGGACGCATTCGGAAAAGTCAGCATCAGAAAGAAAAGAGAAATGCTGATAATTCTAGTTGTGATACAGAACAGTTGACCGTCGTCCCATATGTCATAAAACTTATGGAAAACAGTGTTGCGAGAATCATAATATAACCAATAATCTGTTGAGGGGGATTACGAAACGAATGTGTGTGTCCTCTGCGAACAAGTGTAAACTATCCGATAGTTTCGGTTCATTCTCTTCTCTTTCTCCTTTTTCTCCTTTTTCTTCTCTAAATCAGTCCGAAAACTACAAAATCTTGTCGCATCTTGATGCCCAACGTGTCCGTTTGTTGTGTTCTCCGCAGGATCACATGGCCGTCACACCGGGTTCAAATCGTTCATCACGCCGTCGGTTTGATTGATAGGCCGACTCTTGCAATGTCTTTGATTACATTCTGTAGTTTGGGTGGACTTCGGATAATCTCTGGTTTTGAATTTCAGGAGACGAAGAGGACAACAAACTACACACAATGCTATGGGGTCATTACTACAGGTACTAAACAAGCGTTATGGACCACTACGAAGTGAAAAGTTCACAGGATAATCGTGCTCATCGTTGGGTTCCTCTGCTTCGCCTCAATGTGTTCCAACTACATCATCATCAATTTCACATTTATCTGCATGCAAGATGACTATTCCGACGGGTACATTGACGGCAACGGGGTACTGTAGCTAGGATACGTGACTTTTGCGAGAATCTTTGTTTCAGACACTTCACAGCATTTACAACTTTTCCCCAGATGAGAAAACGTGGATTATGTGGGCCGTGGCGGCAGGGACAATTATAGGGACGATTCCGTTGAACATGTTGTATGTGAAGTTTGGAGCAAGATACCCATTCTTGATATCTGGCTTGGTGTCAAGTGTAGTCACGGCGTTCATTCCATGGTCTGCAAAATTCAACTTTTACATGTTTCTTCTTCTTCGATTCATACAAGTGAGCTCTTCTTCCTTGTCTCATCATCTTTTATCATGTTTTAGGGCTTTGCCTACTCCGCAGACTTTGGAGCAATCGGTCTGATGACTGTACGTTGGGCGCCGCTCTCTGAAACCGCCACTTTCGTTGCTATTCTCACATCATTCAACGGAATCGCCTCAACTGTCACCAACTCACTTACCGGTCTCATTTGTGACAGTTCCCTTGGCTGGAAATACTCGTATTACTTTCATGGGATTGCTGGATTTGTTCTGTTTGGAATCTGGACTCTTGTTTACATTGATGACCCACAGGACTCTTCAAGAGTCTCTTCTCAAGAGCTGGCAAAGATTCAGAAGAACAAGTCAGAGGCGCATTTGGATAGATCCACTCCAGTTCCTTATAAGGTATTGTTTCGTCTATCCAAACGGACATTTCCCTTCATTCAGAAACTGTTCACAAGCCCAGTAATCTGGTGTGTTTGGATCAACGCCTTCTTCGATCTCACTGCAGCTATTCTCTTCTCCACGTACATCCCCATCTACCTCAACCAAGTTCTCAAATTTGGAATACAGGAAACTGGTTTTTATTCTTCCTTGATTCTCGGGTTATCACTTCCAGTTCGATTTGTGTTTGCTCTTGTTAGTGACAAGTTGAAGTGAGTTGAATTAGAGAGCATCTACATGATAGAACCTTCAGATTCATCAACGAAAGAACCAAAATCTTCATCTTCAACACCATCTCCGTTGGTGTCTCAGGAGTGATCTTTTCTAGCATCGGGTAAGCTTTAAAAGATGCAACTAATGTTAGAGGGAAGTTTTAGGTTCATTCCAGTGGAACATCGAGTTCTGGCTCTCTCATTCTTCATCATGACAATGTGTTGTATTGGGGTGAACTCTGGAGGGTTTTATAAATCTGGAGTGTTGCATTCGAGGTGAGAGATCGAGATCTATCAAAGACCAACTAGAAGGTCATAGACAAAGTTCCAGTTCAATTCAGTTCCGGGTTCTATTCCAGACCATACGCGCACGTCGTCCTGACTGCCATCCAGTGGATGAAGTGTCTCGCCCTCTTTGCGGCTCCAGCTCTTGTTTCAATCTTTGTATCTGAAGAAACAGACAGAAGCCAATGGATTGGAGTGTACCTGGTACTTGGAGGATGTCTGATTGTTGTGAGTGCACCTAGATTCTTCATTTTGTTTTATCAATCTTGCAATTTCCAGACAAACATCGCTTCATTCTTTGTGTTGACTGATAAAGCGGCACGTTGGACTGAGGTAGAGAAGTGCTAGAATAGATGGAAGAACTTTTGATCGGGCATAAAATGAAATAAAACATTTATGGGTAGCATGGCGCTGAAAAGGGGAAAAGCAGGCGAGACAGGAACCTGGAAATGGCGAGTGATAAACTTAGTGATAAGAAAGAGAGAGATCAAAAAAAGAAACACATCAGTTTCAACATGAATCAAAGAGTTTATTGAGAACTTGGAATATGCGAAACCGGTAAATATTATGAAAGTCTTAGCTTAGCTGGATCACAAGAATCTGGCTCCGAGAAGAGCGACAATTGAGGAGATGAAGAGTTGCACTGACTCAGAGGATTTTGTGGTGGTTTGAACACGGCCAGATGTTGGGTTGACAGGTGGAATGGTCGGGTTGTTTGGGTTGACTGGAGAAGCAGTTGTGGCGCCGGTATTGAGTGGGCCTTCTGGAAGAATACATGATTAGAGAAAAAGCCTCAAATGATGGTTTAGATGACTCACGAAGAACATAGTATTGGCAGTAGAACTCTCCGGTTTGAGCTCCAGAAGATGTGATCTGGAAGGTCTGGCCAATGTGCGGACTTCTCCAGGGGAAGATGTAGTAGGAGGGTGGGAACGAGATGGAGTCACTCGATGCTCCGTCGTACTCTCCCACATCTACTTTACCGCCAGTTGCAAGTGATCCAATGACATTTGATCCAACTGATCCAGAATAGCGAGTGTCTCTCTTGGTGTTGATGATGACGGTTCTGTCGACTGCGTTGATTGGCTTCATGTAGAATCCTGTGGTAGTCATGGCAGTGGTGGTACCTTTGTCGATGTCAACTGAAACGTTTCCTATTAGAAAGCCATGTACATTTTCAACTTACAGTATCCAGGTTGAAGAGTGAACTTGACTCCCTTGTAGGTCTTCATGTAGAATGCTCCAAGACTCACAGAGAACTTCTCAACGTTCGGGAAGTATCCGTCAAAGGTTTGGGTGTGCATTGGGTTCGAGAAGAACTGGGTGTCCTTGGCTTCAGCGGTATCTGATGGAACTCCACGGTAGAGGAACACAGTGGCGTCGCCCGGTTGAGTCCATCCACTGATTACGGAGGACTGGAAGGGACTTGTCTGGTAGTTGGTGTTCAGGAAAACGACAGTGGAGTCGACGGATCCAATACCGGTTAGGTCGACTTTCTGGTTGGAATCTACGTCGATAACGTAGAAGTATTCTGGAAAGAATGGGGTCATTGGGGATAAAAAGGGAATGGGTACTTACTGTTGTTGAGTTGTGCTTCAGTGGTCAAGTACATGAGTCCCTTGAGACTGTTCATCTGGTTATCCGTCAAAGTTGTCGTCACATAAGATGTGGAAGTGATGACGTATGGCTGCAACTGTCCGGAGTTTTGAAGGAGCTTTCTGGTCTTCAGGGTGTACAAACTGAAAAGATATCTTTGAAAGTTGATCAGTAAGAAAGTGGACACTTACGAGATAGAGGATCCATCTGCGCTTGTGACGAAGATGTTGCTAAGAAGGGACTGAGCATCATTGGCAGCAGAGATATAGATTCCAAAGGGAGTCGGAGCAGTGAGAAGGTTCTTGGTGCTGCCTCCACGGAAAGACTTCAAGTCGAGGAGTTGTTGAGCAGAACAGACTGCGAAGAGAATAGGGAGGAGAAGGAGCATTGTTAGTTGACGGTGTGAGGGAAGAAGCCTTACCCTTTTATATCAGGCTTAGGCAAACAATGAGAAAGGGTGGGGTTGATCTGATAAGCTCGTCGAGTTGCCAATGATAACGACCTACTCGGAAATATGATGGAATCGGGAAATGAGTGTGCCGGCGGAGTGGGTGGATGCTCAATTACGCGTAGTCAGGTTAGTCATGAAGCACTGAAAGGTGTAGGGAGATCGTTTGAAAGATCACTGACATTGAGTTTCTGATAAAACTTGCCTGATTCACGTGTACGCTTTCTTGACAGTGATCATTTCACATTTGAGATGAATGGTTTGGTCTTGACAAGGACACACTTTTTAGCACACTGTGCCCTTCTTTTATTATCTTTTTTTATGTATTCTGCATAAAAAAACAATGCATTGGGCGCCGGCGCCCAGCTCCAAATGCAATTGTCAACGCGAACAGGGGAGCGGGATTTCGTCCACAACTGCAATACGTGTGACACGCCATCCCGTCCGATCTGGCAAGTTAAGCAACGTTGACAACGGTTAGTACTTGGATCGACCCCGGAGGAGGCACAGAGCCAGTCAACGACCAGGAGATGCGACGACAGCTGACACCAGACCCGAACTCCAGAAGCTGATCGACCTCCTCGACACGGACTGTCGTAGTGTAGTCTTGATATTCAAACCAAAGAAGTGCGCCTCGTTGACTATTGACACGGAGATCGACAAGCTGAAGAAAGTGGCAAGCGAACTGCAAAAAGTCCACGAAGCCGACTTGATCCCGCACCAGAAGCTGGACATACTGAAGGCGTTCACACTCCCCAAGTTGACCCACATGTACCAGAAAAGAAGAAAGACAAAACACCTTTTTCTCTCTCATTTACTCATTCAGAAAACCCTGTTCAATTTCTGATCTCTTCTTTTTATTGCAAGTTGTCTTTCTGCTCTCCAATCACATTTCCTGGTTTTCCATCCCCTTCCAACTGCACTGATAACAGTTTGATTCCCGCGTCACTTTCGCCATCGACTTTTCGAACTATTTCACTTCAAGCGTTTATCAGAATTCAGATTATGTGAAGATTATGACAGTTTCAACATCGGAATGGTATGTATTAAAATGACTCAACAGAAGAAGAAAGGAATTAGCAAAGAAATCAACAACTTAACGGTTGTGGAAGATTTCGTTGTTGTAATGATGGGACGGGAAGTTGTCGGATTGGTGAGTCGAGTAGAGAGAGTAGAGGGAGTGGAGCCAGATGGTGATTGTGGTCCTGCTGAAAGTAGAATTTCTGCAAATTGTCAGCAATGGGGAGTACTCACCAATAATGTAGTATTGCACATAGAACTCTCCAGCTTCTGCATTTTTGGATGCAATCTGGAAATTCTGTCCAATTCCTTGAGTGCTCCATCCAAGAATCTGATCTACAGGATGCAGGGGAGTTGAGGTATACGGATTTCCATCCCATGCTCCAACAGAAACTTCTGCACCATCCGGAACATTCCCAACAACATTCGCCCCAACTGTTCCATTCTTGTAGTTGTCTCCTCTAACAGTGTAAATCACCACGTTTTTGTCTGGCTGGTTAATCGCCTTCATGTAGAGTCCTGTTGTAGTGTAAGCAGACGTTGCCTTATTGTCGAAGTCGTCTATACACAGAATTGAACTGCTTATAATTCAAAAGTGAGACTTACAGTAGCCAGGAGCAATTGTAAACTCGACACCTTTGTAACTTTTGATGTAGAAAGTTTGGAGACTCAATGAGAACTGCTCCACGTGAGAAATGTAAGTAAGACCTTTGGTAGTCGGGAATGGGTTTGAGAAGATTTGAGAGTTGCTTTTCTCAATGGTATCTGTTGGAAAACCACTGTAAACATAGTTCACAGCATCATCCGGTTGTGCCCAGAGATTGATAGTCGAGGAAAACCAGGGAGTTGTGGAGAAAAAGGAGTTGAGGAAGAGGACTGTGGTGTTGATGGCTCCGAGACCGGTCCACGAGAGTTTCTGGGTTCTGTCGACAGCAATCACATAGAAGTTGTTGTCCGCGAACTGCTGGGAACTGCTAACGAATAGGAATCCGGTGAGAGTGTTCATCTGGTCGTCGGTCAAATTTGAAACTATGTATGCAGACTTTTGAATTGGAAATGGGAGAAGTTGGCCTGTTGTCGGAAACATCTTTCTTGCGATCATCTCGTACATTCTCAAAACAGAAACATTGAATCACTCCCAATTCAGCAACTCACGTTTGCGTGGATCCGTCTTCACTGACCACTGAAACTCGATTCAGATACTGCGGAGAATCGGAAGCGGCCGAAACGAACATGGAGTAAGGTCCGGGGTTGTCAATGGCGTTTTTGACATTGTTTCCTCGGAATGATTTGAGGTCTATGACCTTTTGAGCAGCAGAAAAGGACAAAAAGAATAGAAAACAGAGTTCCAGCAACATGAAATTCTCAGTTAGAACAGAAAGTAAACTCTGAAACTGTTAAAAAATGCTGGCCTGGAAGACAAACATTGGGTGAAAAAGAATGACATTGATAACACACCCTTTTCTGAAAAATAACGTCATTGATAGAGTGTACTTCCATGAGCAGGTACTAGGTCAAGACCCTAACACTGTATAGCGACAATCAGAGTATGAACTTGGTGAACAACTCAGGCTTAATTACCCATGTTTCGTTTCTCGAGATTAATTACCCAAGTTTCGTTTCTCGAGATTAATTACCCAAGTTTCG
>LR538428.1:0-11608 GCA_900883565.2 Caenorhabditis panamensis | reverse complement strand
GCCGGGGGACGCTAGGATGTCGAAGACATCCTAGTTCTGCAAGTTTAGATCCCGAAGATCACGAAGCAAAAGCTGATCTTGCCTGACTTTGACTTTGCAAAAGAAGAAGGAATTCGAAATTGAATTCATAATCGGGCATGAGGTTCAAGGAAGAAGAGGAGGCGTTTGGAGGGACTCAAGAAACACAGGTTTAACATGAAAAGATAGCAAATGTTTTGTAGATTATAAGTTTGGTTGATTCTTTTTTAATATTGCTGTTTTTCATCGAGTTATCGATTGATTAGCGCCCCTCTCCCACCAGCACCAATTTGGAAAATATGGGCTGCGCGTTTTGGCTTGTCACTTTGGAATGATAACAGATATTAAAAAGTTGTTAACTAACAAAATATAGTCCGTAAGATGGGCTATATTTTGTTAGTTAACAACTTTTTGCTAGCTAAAATCCTATTCAAGATACAGCGTTCTAAACTTTAGCAAAAACCAGTCATCAAGCGCAGAGCCGAAGGATAGAAAATGAGGTGCACGTTTTGGTTTGTAACTCAAAAATGATCAGAGGTAGCAAAAAGTTGTCAACTAGCAAAATAGAGTCCGTAAAATGGGCTATGTTTTGTTAGTTAACAACTTTTTGCTATCTGTAGTCCTTCTCAAGATACAGCGTTTGGAACTTTAGCCAAATCCAGTCATCAAGCGCAGCGCGGAGGGTGGAAAATGAGATGCGCGCACGTTTTGACTTGTAACTCGAGAATGATAAGAGATAGCAAAACATTGTCAACTAATGAATTATAGCGCAGAAAATGGACTACAATTTTGTAGTTGACAACTTTTTAGTACCTAACTTTGTTTTTGAGTTATACCAAAAAGAAACACAGCTGGAATTTATGATAACAATCATATTCTCCATGAAGGGCAGAATGATCAGAATGAGACTATTAGTTCAAACGGATTGATGAGTTATAAAAAACTTATAAAACTAAACATATCTAAACCAAAAACCACCGCAAAACATTCGTAATCCGCCATCTCGCCCCAAAAGAATTCCAAAGAACACCGCTCCTAGGTGTTTGGTGTCCCACCTCCCACTTTCATTCCTACTTTCGTCTCGGATCTTTGACGTATTTCTTGCGGCTTTCCGCCTATTTTCAGAGAACTTCTTGTTCGTTTTATTCGTTTGAACTTTTGTTTGTCCCTCTAGGGTGATTTGAACGGAAGGAAGAGAAGAGCCAAGAAGGAAGGAAGGAGGAAGAAAGGAAAAGGTGAAATGGGGAAAACACGGGCAGACAATCAGCACTAGCACAATTAGCTTGTTTTCAGTTAAAGAAAAGTAAAAATGAAAATGAGGGTGGGGGTAGATGACATGGTTCTTGGTAATTGAAGAGTTCCTGTGCTACTTGGGCCGAGGCATAAGTTTCGCGATAGAGTTACAGGAAAACGGCTATAACTCAAAAATGGAAAGAGATATCGAAAAGTTGACAACTGCAAGAATGATTATTAAAACAAGGGCTACAACTTTATAGTTGACAACTTTTCACGAATTTCGCTAGTTTTTAAGATATACACGACTAAACCCAAGGCGCCTTTCTTTCAAGGTGGTCTGGACCAGACGGCGCACTTCAAAGTGAAGATTCAACCGATTGAGTTCAACGAATAGTAAATCAAAGCGCAAAACCTTTGGATTAGAACCAATACTCTAGATTCTCGATCCTCGATCTTGAGCGGAGATTTCAAAAGAAGAAATAAAGAACTCCGCGAAGAAAAGGCGGAAGAGTTCAAGTTTATGGGGTACTAAACTTAATTGTTTGCAAACTTTGCGTATGTGAAAACAGTGAAAAAAACCAACGAGCCACTAGGCAAAATGTGTAATAAAGAAAAAAAAGAAGGGAAATAAGGAAGAAAAGGGTTCAAAACGACAAAAAACAAAAATCGGTGCGAAATGAGCCGAAATGTGGAAAATTGAAACTCATCTGTATGTATGTATGTACTTGCCGTTTTTTCCAATTTTGACTAAGTTTTGACAGTTTTTTTTTGATCATTTGTAAGAAAAACAATCAGAAAACTGTATCCTCCAAGTATTTGCAAAAAAATTCAGAGAAAACCGTTGAAAATGAGCAAAACACAGGCAAAAATCGCAGACATCTTGCAGCGGCCCCTAGGACTTATCCAAAAAACAGCAGCGTTCTAAAATAAACCAAAAGCCTCCTCTCCATGCTAACACCTCCGATCTGAATAATTCAATCCGATAATTGCCTTCTTTTAGTGACGCATGTCTAGCCTATCCTAGACTCAATCTGACTTGTGAACTTTTTGCTGTTTTTCGTTTTTCTAGTTGTTGAAGTGTTTTCAGGCAGAAACAAAGGAAAATTTATGGTCATTCACAGCAAATTCACAATTAGAAATGTTCAGAAGTGGTGGACATCTTGGCATCCGAGTGGATCTTCTTCTTCTCCGACATGAATGTGTCTTTGGTGTAGAGATCTTGGACGGTTCCCGTGTGAGAGGAGCTGACGGAAGAGGACGTTTTGCGCTGAAAATAGAAATATCTTAAAATGAAGAAGATGTTTTTAGTTGACAACTTTTTGATAGCTGTCTTGGTTTTGGAGTTATGAGCTATCAAAGTTAGAAGTTACATTTCTGCGCATATCTTGCCAACCATAAAAGTTATGGAAAAGTTGTCAACTAACAAATTGAAGCCCGTTTTATAATGCGTGTTTTGTTAGTTGACAACTTTTCGTTATCTCTAATCGCGTTAGAGTTATACTCGTCGAAACACAAGCTGCTGCACCAAGTGAACTGCGCGGTATAACTCAACAAGGAAGACGGGTAGCAAAAAGTTGTCAACTAACAAAATGATCTTCACAAAATTTACTACAACTTTGTAGTTGATAACTTTTTGCTAGCTGCCCGACTTACCATAGAAAACAGTCGTTTGTTGCACGACAACAGCGCCATCGGCAGAGCAACTTGTGGAGCAGTGGAGACAATCTCGTCGATTCTGTTGTAGATCATACTGTAGGTTTCATTGGTGCAGAAGAAGACCAGGTAGATGTGAACGACTAGGGAGATCTAAAACAGAGCTTGCTTAGTCTTAAAATTCCCAGGAAACCGAGAAATCTGTACCGTGTAAGTGAGCATGATGATCATTCCAATCTTCAAAGTCCTTCTTTCCGCTTTATCAATGATGGATTTTGTTTTATCACTAACAACCAAAAGCCGTTTTTGACGAAGATTGTTGTAAGCAACTGCATAGAAAACCAAGGAGGACAAGGGGAAAGCATAGACAGCGATGGTCAAGGGTTCAGCCATACTAGTCGAAGCCATGACTTGGATAGTGTTGGTAGTCGCATCGTACTTGGTGTACATGCCACACATCTTCTGGTAGAGCACCGAGAGTACCAGAGCAAGGATTGCAACAACGGTAAGGGTTCCACGAACAATCCAGCAACCCCAAGCATCAATGATCTTTCCTGGGTACACAAGAACCATCATTCGATTGAGACCGGCGTAGAAGAGCCAGAGGGACGAGGCGATGCAGGTGAACATGTTGATGATTAGGATTCCTTGAAGCCACCAGCAAGTCTCGAAATCGGTGCTCTGAAATGCTAATTGCTCTGTTTTTGTATAGCGCTTGATTTCTGTATTCTCGAAATTGATAGTCTATAACGTACAGTTATCTTTGTTTTCGTAATTGCTCTGTTTTCGCATAGCGCTTTCTTTCAGTGTGATTGCATGTTTTCGGCTTTAACACCAGCTGCCAGACGCCTGTGTTCTTTGGCGCGGAGAAGTTGTCAGGCAGCGAAAATGAGTCAGTATCTAATCAAATTGGGGTACGGTGGTTCTGACAACTAACACCTGACATCTAGTAGACTTAGTTATTCAAAAGCAGTTAGTCTTATTCAGCGCCAAAGTTCAGATCTATTATCCTTACAGTTTGAAAAGCGCGCCGCCAAACTTTCAGGCGATTTCAGACATGCGTTTTTAAAGTTGGGGTACTGTAGTTTCGTTGATTTTTCGATGATTTTATCGTTTTTTTCCGAAAATTTTCAGCGAAATTTTGACTTATATTGTTGTTCACCAATATAAGTAACTAAAACACTTCATTTTCTCTCTAATTTCCCGGAAAATCCTCGAAAAAAACGCTAAAATCGACGAAAAACCGACCAACCGCAAAACTTTCATGCGATTTCAGACATGCGCCTTTAAAGTCGGGATACTGTAGTTTCGTCGATTTTTCGATGATTTTAGCGTTTTTTTCGGCAAGTTTTCAGCGAAATTTTGACTCATATTGTTGTTTATCAATATGAGTAACTAAAACAGTTCATTTTTCCGTTAGTTTCCCGGGGAAATCCTTTAAAAAAACGCTAAAATCATCGAGAAATCGACGAAACTACAGTACCCCGACTTTAAAGGCGCATGACTGAAATCGCAGGAAAGTTTTGCGGCGCGCTAGCAAATTGCGCATTTCAAACTCAAATTTTAAGCGGAGTTTGGACTTAAATTGTTGTTTATCAATATGAGGAACTAAAACAATTCATTTTTTCCATAATTTCCCCGAAAAAACCTCGAAAAAAACGCTAAAATCATCGAAAAATCGACGAAACTACAGTACCCCAACTTTAAAGGCGCATGCCTGAAATCGAATGAAACTTTTTCACAGCGCGCAAAGCAGAAACACAGCATCTTTCAGGTAACTAACCGTTCGATCCATCATTGTGATCAAAGTACCCAATGCATTCACTGCAACAAACGTTGTAAAGGTCCGCATGATGATGTAGAAGCAGGCCTAAACTTTCTCATATCATTCAAATTTTCTTCTTCTTTTCGCTCACCTTATACTCCGGTTTAGTCGCTCTCCAAAGCACCACACAAACCGTGACATTCAGCAGAACAATGAAGATGTTCAGCACGATTTCCGCGTAGAACATGACGTTTTCCGCGATTCCCACCCATTTTGGAGCGGATACAGAGTCGCCAGCTGATCCGCCGTATCCCCATCCAACGGTAGGAGATACAGTGGAGGAGTCGGTGAATTTCATAAACATCTTGAAAAATTGGTTGTCTCTAGGGAGAAAAAATGAGCTGAAAAAGCTAGCCGCTGACTATTTTATAGGAAAAGTGGGCGTGACTAGGACATAATTGCATAGTCACTCGGGGGGTAATTTGGTTTTGGTTTTTTGACGGGTGTACAAGTCGCGTGAGCATATGTCCCGAGATATCACGATTTGTCAGCCAATCTGCAACTTTGGCCGACAAGTGGGCTTTGATTAGGTTTGGACCTCGCGGAAACATGTGCATTGACACTTGTAAGAACAGAATCGGGAGGGATGTATGAGATTTAGGAGATCATTGGGCAGTTCAGTTTTCAGGTTGCATTGACTACTGTGTAGTTTCAAAAAATTGTCGATGTTTTCCTGAAAGTCTTTCCTAAATTCTGTCAAAATTAGAGCTTATACAGAGCAATATTAACTGATTTATGATCCTTCAAAATCGCGCGCCGCAAAACTTTCATTCGATTTCAGGCATGCGCCTTTAAAGTCGGGATACTGTAGTTTCGTCGATTTTTCTTCGATTTTTCGATGATTTCATCGTTTTTTCAGCAAAGTTTTAGCGGTTTTTTGACTCACATTTTTATTCAACAGCAGGAGCAACTAAAACACTCTGTTTTTTCAACAATTTCCCGGAGAAATCACAAAAAAACCACAAAATCATCGAAAAACCCACCTAGTTTTGTCGATTTTTCGATTTTAGCGTTTTTTCGGTGATTTTTCTCGGAGATTTTTAGGAAAACAGAGTGTTTTAGCTATTCATATCGATAAATAACAATTTAAGTCAAAAATCCGCCAAAATTTTGCTGAAAAAACGATGAAATCATTGAAAAATCGAAGAAAAATCAACGAAACTACAGTACCCCGAATTTAAAGGCGCATGCTTCGAATCGTCTGAAAGTTTTGCGGCGCACTAGAATTTGAAACTGGAAGGATAAAATGCACTTTTTCGTAGCTTGTAGTCTTCTAGAAACCTTCTAGGACACTGTCCTTTTTCACTTCTATGTAATTGCATGCTTACGTATAACTATTTTTGGTATCTTGCTTGCGTCAAAGCATTTGACTCCGATCAACGTCCGTTTTTTTCTGTATGCAGCGGCTTAACAACAACTCGGTAAACTCGTCGAGAGTTTTCTACAACTTTGGAAGACTCTTCTACAACATCAGGAAACTTTTCTACAACTTTGGCCTTCCGCGCCAGCAAATCTTACACTGACGCACTTCAGGTGTTGGCGCATAACTTTTCCATTGTTTTTTCTAATTTAATTTTCCAGTTTTTTTGAGAGTTTCTTCCGTTTTTCGCGATTTTGTCGTGATTTTTAATGGTTTCGAGCTCAACTGTTGTTACTTCACAGTTTTCCGTGCAAAAATTCACATTTTCAGAGACAAAATCGACAAATTATGGATATTGCGAAGGAATAATAGGAAAAAACAACGAATTCACTGCGGGGTGAGTACTTTCGCAAAGTAAATGAAATAACTTTAAAATTCAGAATTACGATGCGAAGCGAGTCCACCTCCTCGATGGAAAATGATGTCTCCGTGCGGATTTGAGGTCAGTTTTGGAAAGATTTTCTCATAAAAGTAGCTCATTTGATATGTTTTCAGACAACTACTGATGCAGGGAGGACACTTGGTGTTTTGGGACAACGGGACGATCGAGCGTACAAGCCGTACAAGGAGCAAATCAACGACTTTCGAGGGATTTTCGCTAAATAATGTTTTTTCCCAAGTTTTTCCTGTGTTTTTCTTCTGTACATTTGTTGTCATGTATTATATTAGGATTTTGACTTTAATAAACCTATCGTAAGCTATATTTGAGCTAATTTCAAGAGAACAAACCCCTGCCCAGCTGAATCGGAAACGCGCTAGAAAAGTTTTCTACAACCTGTTGGAAACTCTTCTACAACTTTAGAAGAGTTTTCTCGGAGTCTCTCAGAGAGTTTCCAACAAGTTGTAGAAAACTCTTCCAAAGTTGTAGAAGACTCTCTACGAGTTTACCGAGAACATGTCAACAAGATTCTAATGACCATAATCAAATCTTGAAAACCTGCGCATTCACTTTTTTGTGTCCAAAAACATCTGCAACTAGGGCGGTCACAACTCGATTAGTAATGGTTTACGATGTGTCTGCTATGCCGAGATGTTTGTTGCAAAATAAAATGGTTGCGAAACAAAATCAATCAAATTTTATAAAAAATTCCACTCAAAAAGTGCTCAATTTGGCATTCTTTCAAAACGAATGATCTTGTTGTCTCGGAATCATTGGAATCCGAGCTGTCGATCCCACGGCTTGTGTAGATCTTGTAGCAAAGGATCTGGTAGATGGGGTGAATGGACAGATTGATTGGGTTGTTGTCGTAGTTGTGTTGGAGTCAGATAAGCGAATGGTGGACATGGTTGGGTTGATTCGGAGGCGACTGGAGGCAGATGGTTTTCTCTGGAAATATGAAGTTGATTTTTGAATTCTGCTTGGTAAGGCGGTTAAAATGATATGTATCATGACGTAATTTGAGGAATTTTGGGTTTGGGGTACTTGGAGCATCTTGAGCCCTGACCCCCAATACTCAATTTTTCAAACTTTATAAAAAAAGGCCATGTTACATATCAAAACTCTCCAAATCACCAACCTTATCTCTTGGTGGTGCTTCCAGCCTCCCTAGATCGCAATGAATCGAGATTAGATACGGAAGGATCAGAGGATCCACGAGCAAATCTTAACAAATTTGTACGAAACTCTTCTGAAACTTGTGCCTATTGATTCTGGTACCTGTAACATCCGGTCGCTTCTTCTCATTCATTTGTAGCAGTTGAAAAACCAATCGCCGGACTTCCTCAGACACATGTGGACCCGTTTTTCCGAAGTCTCCCTGCAAAAATTTTCGGTTGATGTTTCGGTGTTGCATCTCTCATTGTTTGCCAGCCGGCCTGGCGGCGGCCGGTCGCCGCGCTCTTGTCTACGCCCTCCACACAGCTTGTCCCCGTCGGTTCCATGGTCACAGGTGACTCGCGACTGGTCCATTATGGACACATCGTGCCACATACGTGCCTCGCGCGTGTTAGCTATAGGTCGCTTATATGCTCGCATAATGCTTCCATTATGGATCCACGCGCGAGCCTCCTTCTGGTTATGTGTCCCTCGCCCCTCGGCGCCATCTCTTTCTGATTATGCACACACAGCGAATGGTTCCCGGTTATGGAACCACAGCGAGCCGTCGACCGTTTCTGGAAATGGACCCACCGCGACCCGTCCACCCTCCCCTTCCCCTTACTGATTATGGATACACAGCGAACCGTCACACGCGCACAACTTTTTTCGCCTAAGTCCCAGTTTTCACAATGTGTCCACAGCGAATGGTCGTGCAGCAGAGTTCAGAAACTATACGCTCACAAGTCCAGCTTCCACTCTCACATCATCCCAATATGTCCTCGCGCTCCCGATTTTTGTATATCCCGAACAATTGAGTACTGGAAAACCTGTATTTTATCTGTAAAAGTAACAAAAAATTTATCGGCGTTCTTGAAGTCGTTGCTCCTCCTTGGGTCGTTTGGGCTGTTCGCAGTATCCTGAAGTCGTGGGGATTCTGTTCAATGTTGCCTTCTGGAAATTTCTTGTTGAACGCATGAAGAACCACGTGGGTATTTATTACCTTCTTTCTCTGAAGAGTTGCAGGATTCGATTCCCTTGCCGGTGATCACTCCGTGACTGAAAATATTATTTTTCTCTGAAAAAAGAACGCAAAGTTCAAGCATGCAAATCAGCATAAGCGGAAAGAAGAAAAAATGAGCAAAAAAGTTAAAGAAAACGAAAGATATGAAGATTCGGCGAATCTGCACCCAAAAAATAATTGAGAATGAGTGTCGGATCGTCATCCACGTCCACCCGGCCGCGCCATATACGATCCACGCGCGATCCACGCTCAAGCTTATCTGGGATATCTGATTATGGATCCACAGCGAACGGTTCTTGGTTATGGTTCCACAGCGAATGGGTTTTGGATATGTATCCACAGCGAACCGTCTACCAGTTCTGACAGTGGGCAACCATCCGTTCTGACTATGGATCCACAGCGAATGGTTTTCGGTTATGGGTCCACAGCGATCCGTCTACCAGTTCTTACAGTGGGTAATCTTCCTTTCTGACTATGTATCCACAGCGAATGGTTCCTGGTTATGGATACACAGCGAACCGTCAGCCACTCTTGACCCCTCCACCGGCGCTTTCGACAATAAAGGCACAGCTGTACATCTCAAAAACTACATAAATGTATACAGAAACATAAAAGATGGAATACTGAACACGATATAAGAGAGATGTCATCAACAAGACATCATCGATGGGTATGAGCCAGTGGAGGTAGAAACCGGAGTATCTATATTTCGGCTAGTTTCCAGTCAATGAATTGAAGGAAGAGCTCATTTTGAAATTCCTGACTCGTCAATCAAATTTCGCTGATGATTTTTGCAGTGGATTATCTCCAACTATTTTGCTAATGAGAAAAATAACGTTTTCTTTCAAAGTAGATAAAGTTGGTGCAGAAATGATGAGTTCAATAGACATGCCCCTCGCGCGGTTCACTTATGTTCCACGTGCGAGTCACGTATGTCCCACTCGCGACCCATTTTGAGTTGCATCCTCCCCATATTCCTTCCACGCGCGAGGCACAGGTCCAATATGGGTCGCGCGTGGAACACAAGTGAAAAGTGAAGTTGGCGTTCCAGGTTTTCCACCCACGCGCGACCCACGCCGATCGCGTGGACGCATTGTGCGTCCATTATGGACACATAGTGCCCGTGCCCCACGATGTGTCCATAATGGACCAGTCGCGATTCACCTGTGGTGTAGCGGTTAGCACTCAGGACTCTGAATCCTGCGACCCGAGTTC
Source organism: Caenorhabditis panamensis (assembly GCA_900883565.2). NCBI lineage: Eukaryota > Metazoa > Nematoda > Chromadorea > Rhabditida > Rhabditidae > Caenorhabditis > Caenorhabditis panamensis. The sequence goes on along the minus strand of LR538428.1, from coordinate 1,683 downwards.
AAATCTCGGTGGGACCTATTGTTTTTTGCGTGACCTATTTCACTTACTTTTGTGATTTTCATCACGATTGATGGCAAATTTTCACCGTCGAATGCTCTTTTCAGCTCGAGGAGCTCGTAGAGCACACATCCCAACGACCACATGTCACTTTTTTGGTTGTAGGGGCGGCCTGGAAGTTGGTTTTATTTAGAAGTGTTTTTTTGAAGGAAAGTACTTTCACAAATCTCCGGACTAAGGTAATTCGGTGTTCCAATAACTGTAGAAGCCGCAGATTTGGTGGTAAGCTCTTTGGAGATTCCGAAATCCGACAACTTCAGGATAGTTTTTCGACGGTTCATGAGGATGTTTTGAGGCTTCAAGTCTCGATGGACTATGTTTTTGGCATGCATATGGTCCAAAGCAATCAGTATCTAAAGCTAGAAAGTATAAGAAACAGGGTGAGAGCAAAATTTTGAAAAAAATTTGAAAAAAAATGTTTTTTTTTTTCAAACTTTCTCAAGTTTACATACCTGCGTAAAATACTCCAGAACCGTTTTCTCGGAGAATTTCTGATCAGAGGCTCTCTGCTCACTTATCACTCTCTCCAATGTACCTCCTTCTGCGTATTGCATTACTAAAATTTTCATTTTTCGCTCTTTTACAAACTTTTTTCATCACTCACCAATCGCCAACTGATTATCCACTGTAAAATAGTCAATATACCCAATGATAAGTGGATGTTGAACCTTTTTCAGCAGGTTTACCTCACTTTGGATGTACTTTTCCTCTTTCTCCGACATTCCATGAGTGTTTATCAATTTGAGAATCACCTGAAATCCGAGAAAAAATGCCGTTTGCCTCTGCCGACCGCGCGCTTGTCTAGGGCTTGAGAGCCAACGAGTTCAACGGGCCGCGTGGCGCAATGGATAACGCGTCTGCCTACGGAGCAGAAGATTGTAGGTTCGAATCCTGCCGTGGTCGAAACTTTTTTTCTTCCTATTTTCAATGTCTTGAATGTGTTTTGCAACTAATAAACATATTTTTCGACTTACTTTTTGATGTGAATTCTCATTCTTGCCACGACACAACCAACAAACTCCAAACGCGCCTCTCCCAACCACTCGAACCTTCTCGTAGCTGTCCATGCCTGGAAACTGAAAAAGAGAAAATTTTGCCAAACAGAATCAAAGAGAGTAATCTATCTAATCAATCGATAATCGTCCTCGTCTGCTTGTCTCACGTCTCCAAACACAAACTGGTTTGTTATCAATTGGAGAAAAGGGCGGCGCGCCGAAAAGATGCCGCGCATTTTTTGCGTTTTATGTGGATCAGAAGAAGACGACTATTTACGTGTAATTTGTTCGGTTTTTCACGTGATATGATTATCGTTTAGTTTAAACAAACTATCTAATGGGAATGAGAGAGAAATTTGGGGTTTGGGGTTCGTTTTTGCAGACAGACTTCGAAAAAAATTCAAAACAATTGGCAAATGTTCAAGAGATTATTTGACCACTTTAAAGATTTTTTAAAAATATGAAATTTACACCAATTGATAGAAAATTTTCTCTAGATCATTTTATCAATTGACCGTTTTTCGATATCTTGCGAAAGTTCCCTCGGCAACGTTCCATCCCGCTCAAAGTAGCAGTATGAGCATAGGGATTTTGCCTTCGAGTTCAGAAACAATCTTATGAAAGTTCCTTC
>LR538426.1:443817-487150 GCA_900883565.2 Caenorhabditis panamensis | reverse complement strand
GCCCTAAGCCTAAGCCTAAGCCCTAAGCCTAAGCCAACGACATCCTGACGAACACGCAGCTATCCTGGAAAAGATTGCTAATTATTTCATTTTTCAAAACTTTACTAACCTTACTGTTTAGAAACTTTGGCTCACTCAACCCAGAGTTGAGATCCCGACGAACTCGCAGCTATCCTGGAAAAGGTTGCTAATTACTTCATGTTCTTGTCCTTCACTAACCTTACTGCCGATAAACTTCGACCCGATTGACCCAGTGTTGAGATCCTGACGAAAACGCAGCTATCCTGGAAAATTATCCTATTTATTTCAACTTTTCAAGATTACTAACCTTACTGCGTATAGACGTCAAACCACTCAACACATAGTTCAGATCTTGACGAACACGTAACTATCCTGGAATAGATTGACATCCTGACGAACACATAGCTATCCCGAGAAAGATCGAGATCCTAACGAACTCGCAGCTCTCCTGAAAAAGTTTGCTAATTACTTCATATTCTAGTCCTTTACTAACCTTACTGCCGATAAACTTTGACCCGATTGACCCAGTGTTGAGATCTTGACGAAAACGCAGCTATCCTGGAAAATTATACTATTTATTTCAACTTTTCAAGATTACTAACCTTACTGCGTATAGACGTCAAACCACTCAACACATAGTTCAGATCTTGACGAACACGTAACTATCCTGGAATAGATTGACATCCTGACGAACACATAGCTATCCCGAGAAAGATCGAGATCCTAACGAACCCGCAGCTATCCTGAAAAAGATTGCTAATTACTTCATATTCTAAACCTTCACTAACCATACTGCTCAACAACTTTGGCTCACTCAACCCAGAGTTGAGATCCCGACGAACTTGCAGCTATCCTGGAAAAGTTCGCTAATTACTTCATATTCTAGTCCTTTACTAACCTTACTGCCGATAAACTTCGACCCGATTGACCCAGTGTTGAGATCTTGACGAAAACGCAGCTATCCTGGAAAATTAAACTATTTATCTCAACTTTTCAAGATTACTAACCTTACTGCGTATAGACGTCAAACCACTCAACACATAGTTCAGATATTGACGAACACGTAACTATCCTGGAATATATTGACATCCTAACGAACACGTAGCTTGCCCGGAAAAGATAGAGGTCCCAACGAACACGCAGCTATCCTGGAAAAGTTTGCTAATTACTCCATATTCTAAATATTTACTAACCTTACTGCTTCAAAACTTTGACCCGCTTGAACCAGTGTTGACATCCTGACGAACACGTAGCTTGCCCGGAAAATATACAGATCCCAACGAACACGCAGCTATCCTGGAAAAGTTTGCTACTCATATTAATTTTTAAACCTCTACTAACCTTACTGCTAAAAAACTTCGACCCGCTTGAACCAGTGTTGAGATCCTGACGAACACGCAGCTATCCTGGAAAACTTAGCTTTTCATTTCAACTTTTGAAGATTACTAACCTTACTGCTGATCGACTAAGAACCACCAAACACGTAGTTCAGATCCTGACAAACACGCAGCTATCTCGGAATATATTGACATCTTGACGAACACGCAGCTTGCCCGGAAAAGATTGAGATCCCAACGAACACGCAGCTATCCTGGGAAAGTTTGCTATTCAATTCAATTTATAAACCTCTACTAACCTTACTGCTAAAAAACTTTTACCCGCTTGAACCAGTGTTGAGATCCTGACGAACACGCAGCTATCCTGGAAAAGTTAGCTATTCATTTCAACTTTTGAAGATTACTAACCTTACTGCTGATCGACTTCGAACCACCCAACACAGTTCAGATCCTGACGAACACGCAGCTATCTTGGAATATATTGACATCTTGACGAACACGCAGCTGGCCCGGAAAAGATTGAGATCCCAACGAGAACGCAGCTATCCTGGAAAATTTAGCTATTCATTTCAATTTATAAACCTTTACTAACCTTATTGCTAAAAAACTTTGACCGGCTTGAACCAGTGTTGAGATCCTGACGAACAAGCAGCTCTCCTGGAATATTCATCTGCTTATTGCAACTTTTGAAGATTACTAACCTTAGTGCTGATCGACTAAGAACTACCCAACACATAGTTCAGATCCTGTAGAACATGCAGCTATCCTGGAAAAGTTTGCTTTTCATTTCAATTTATAAACCTCTACTAACCTTACTGCTAAAAAACTTTGACCCGCTTGAACCAGTGTTGAGATCCTGACGAACACGCAGCTATCCTGGTAAATTTAGCTATTCATTTCAACTTTTGAAGATTACTAACCTTACTGCTGATCGACTAAGAACCACCCAACACGTAGTTCAGATCCTGACAATCACGCAGCTATCCTGGAATATATTGACATCCTGACGAACACGTAGCTTGCCCGGAAAAGATAGAGATCCCAACGAACACGCAGCTATCCTGGAAAAATTTGCTAATTATTTCATATTCTAGACCTCTACTAACCTAACTGCTAAAAAACTTTGACCCGCTTGAACCAGTGTTGAGATCCTGACGAACACGCAGCTATCCTGGAAACCTTAGCTATTCATTTCAACTTTTGAAGATTACTAACCTTACTGCTGATCGACTAAGAACCACCCAACACATAGTTCAGATCCTGACAAACACGCAGCTATCCTGGAATATATTGACATCCTGACGAACACGTAGCTTGTCCGGAAAAGATAGAGATCCCAACGAACACGCAGCTATCCTGGAAAAGTTTGCTATTCATTTCAATTTATAAACCTCTACTAACCTTACTGCTAAAAAACTTTGACCCGCTTGAACCAGTGTTGAGATCCTGACGAACACACAGCTATCCTGGAAAATTTAGCTATTTATTTCAACTTTTGAAGATCACTAACCTTACTGCTGATCGACTAAGAACCACCCAACACATAGTTCAGATCCTGACAAACACGCAGCTATCCTGGAATATATTGACATCCTGACGAACACGTAGCTTGTCCGGAAAAGATAGAGATCCCAACGAACACGCAGCTATCCTGGAAAAGTTTGCTATTCATTTCAATTTATAAACCTCTACTAACCTTGCTGCTGAAAAACTTTGACCCGCTTGAACCAGTGTTGAGATCCTGACGAACACGCAGCTATCCTGGAAACCTTAGCTTTTCATTTCAACTTTTGAAGATTACTAACCTTACTGCTGATCGACTACGAACCACCCAACACATAGTTCAGATCCTGACGAACACGCTGCCACTCTGGAAAATGATGCCTATTATTTCATTTTTTGAAAAATACACAAAAATCAAGAGAAAATGCGAAATCCTAAAAGTTTTTGTACGCGAGGCCGTGGCGAGACCGAAAGAGTACGGTATGCGCCTTTCTAAAAATGTTGAGCGGCGATTCAAATTGAGACTAATTCAAGAGAAGTGAAAACTTGAAAAAGTAGGAATTCAGATTGATTTTTTCAAATTGGTTCATCTAACTTAATACCTAATTTTTTGCTTCCAAAAACGTTCGCAAACTAGCTAATAAATCATCAAAAGTTGTTCCGAGAAGTTCTAGCTTGTTCCAATAACAATTAATTATTACCAAAAATACACATAGGTTTTTCCGTTTTTTGATTTGATTTAGTTCATAATGTGTTAAAAGAAAGAAAAAATTAAAAGCAGAAAATGAAGTCCCAAAAAACTTCTGCTGCGATGCGTGGCGAGACCTTCAGAGTACTGTAAGCGCCTTTAAACTTTTCTAGGCCACCCGCGAAATTCAAATTTGGAAGTTAAAAAATTGATTTGGAACGCATTTTTCTAATTTTCGGCCTATTGAAGTGTAGAAATAGTGAAAAAGTTGTAATTTACAATTTGTCAATAATCATCTTCAGTTAAAAATAAGAAGATCTCAACACTTTTTTATCAAAATGTACTAAGAGACATAAAAATTTTAAGCGAATGGACGAAAGGCCGATGGGAACGGTGCAGACAGCGGAATGAAATCCTAATAATAATCCGCGGAATGGAGCGATGCGGGCGGACGAGTACTGTCAGCGTCTTCACACATCTCTGATGTAAGCGGCGATTCAAATATTTGAAAAGGAAGGAATTCAGGGTCGTTTCATCGAATTTTCAATCTGGCCTGACTCGCATTACTTGTTCGAAAAGGAGGAAAAAACTTTCAGAATAACTGCTATAGAGTGAATCTCATTTATAGAAATGTTCTTAACACTCTTGTAATTAATCGAACAAAGAAAGGAACATGATGTTCGGGTCTTTGGAAAGCTGTAGAGTCCAAACATGAAGAGTATTTGAAAAGATCTTGTTTTTCTTGCTTTATTCTATCCTTGAGTTCGGTTTCGCTGGTAACAACAACGACTTGAGCTTCCAAATCTCGGCGAACGGATCGATAGCCTGGAAAAAATTCGGTCAAAGTTGAGTTAAAGATTCAATGTTAACATGAGACGTAGGTTTAGGGTGTTTGGTTTTCGAAAAATTTGAACGAAGCTGAGATTATTTTCTAGTAACAAAAGGCATACGAGAATAGGGTGCAGTCGTGTGCCGAACAGGAGAACAAAATCAAGAAATTTTCAAGATTTGGCTGCAAGCACAGTTTGAGCCGTCATCGATCACGGAATGAAGAGAAACTTACCGAAATTGGATGAGCCAATCGTTGTTATCATTCTGTTACCGTCTTCGATCCATAATCCTTTTGCATGAAATGTCCATCCATGACGGAAATACTCGTGCATGCGCAAGCTTCCGTTACGCTTTTTCCTTGCTTCTTCCAGAAACAATTTTGATATGTTCGAATATAATGCCGGGATGAATTTCGAGAATCCGTGAGAATCAAAAAAACCGTTTGCCTGAAATTGAATGGAGACATTACTTCCCCTCAAATTTATTACTGATGGTGATGCGGTCAGTATATCCAATTCGTATCCGCCAACATTCTGAATAAGGTATTCGTACTCGTTTGTGAGATTGAAATATCCCGAAGCAAGTGTAAGTTTAACAAGATTGTTCTGAGCAGAAGAAGATTAACTCGAACTCTAGAAATACCAAAACTTTAGTAGCGAAGATGTTTTGTAAAAAATCATTTTCTTGATCAATTCCTAAAAGTCCCATCTGGAGAATTGGAAACACGTATGTTTTTGCTTCTTGAAACTTGCATTCTTGACTCTTTTTGAAATCTTCGATAACTTTCTCGACACGAGTTTTCAAAAGAGTACGGTAACTCTCAAAATCTTCTGCAACAATACATTTTTTTTCGTCTCTTTACAATTTGCAAATACCTTCATATGGATGAACTTCGCACTGGTCAGATCTAGAAACCACGTTGTCTTTTAAGACGAAACTAGTTTGACCTGAAATTTTCAAAGTTGAGTTGATTATTCCATGAACGAATATTGTTCGTTCACTCACCGACTGCCTCAATTATTTTTTGGAAGAAGTCAGCCAGTTGCTTACAATTTTTGAATAAATAATATCTGTCCTGCCTATCAACGAAGTATGAAGAGGACAAATTCGCCCTTGAATAATTTTTCATTTCCTGCGAAGAATTCTCTAATTACCCGCTAATCAGAACGTTCTCATCGAATACATAAATCTTCATATGCTGTAGGCCTACAACTTCATCGACTCGAGCCGGGAGTACTTTCTTGAGAATTCCTCTCAATTCCGGCGTGTGATACAAGAAAATCTTTAAAAAACTCCTCTCATCGTTCTAACAGGGTAGGGGATCATATTTTAGAAAAAAACTATTCAAACACTGGCTTTAAAATGTATCACTCACGTTTCCTTGTCTGGAGACCGCCTGAAGCTGGGTAACACTGCTTTCCTCGCTTTCTGCCCGAGTTCCTCGAAGTAAATCTAACAAGACTGTCAGCTCAATATCGGAAGTGTTCAATCTATTAAGAAGAGTTGCAACCTACAAGACTTGTGAAAGTAGTAAGTGAACGTTGAGTCTTACCAAAGCTGTTTCCTTGTTTCCTGTTCCTAAATACAAACTGCTCAGGGAAACACGACGCTCAGCTTTCTCGATTTGTTCCTGTCATGGTAATACATATGTATAGAACCTTGTTTAGCTTTCAATCTTACGATCAACGTTCTGTAAAACTGGTCCGGGGTCTTAATAATTTCGATATTCTCGGAATCAATTGGGATTCCCGGCATCGGAGAGTTTTTCGCCTCCCAGTTCATCTAGAAGACCTGATGTCAGATGAAAACGTTAACGTAACACTTTTATTGAAAAATACGTGTCAGATTCTAATGCAGAGAAAGCTGAGTGGAACAAACACGCGAAATTGGCAGTTTATAATAATTGGGAAGTATTTATTGTGGCTACGAGGACCGATTTGAATGTGAGATTGATAAACTCTTCGGCTATTTAGAAAGTAAATACGACCAAAAAATCGTGGCACAATGAGAAAAACGGAACGTAATACTTCACAGTGACATAAGTTTTTAGAAAAAATTCGGTGATTATCTTAGCACCGGCACTTCTGGTGGGGGTTACGAAGTCTGCTAACCCCTTGGAACTACATGAATCCCAAGATCAGAAACATTGAAAACAGGCTTTGAAAAAATATTAGAAGCCTCTTGAAAAGCCGATCGAATTGAATTCATATGATTGAGAGTTCTCACAGATCTGTAAACAAAGTAACTTGCGTATGAAAACGTCTTGTTCTAAGTCCTTCACAAACCTCGCAGTATTAATGGCATCGAAAGGTTCCTCAACAAACATAGGATAATTCCGTGTATCCTTCGGAAGATTATCTCTTGAAACCACCTGAGCAGACCGGATAGAAATCGCATTGCTATCAAAGTCAAAATGGCTATAATAACAAAAGAATCCGACAAGCAGTTCTCCGATTGAAGTAAAATTTTTTGGACCATCTGAAATACAATACGTTGAAGAATCTCAACGATGGAGAAAATAAAAATGGGCTGTACTTCAGTTCTAGAGTAGTGCGGAAGGGTAAAAAAGCCTTCCAGGTTGAAACGCTGTTGGTTCATAATACTGAGGGAGTCAAAGACTTTTTATCGATGTGACTTCAATACCGCTAATTTTTTTTTCTTTTTCAAACCGGAAATCGAGTACCCCACTACACAGTCTACACTTACGTGGAATTTTTTCAGATATTTCGCCGAATAGATGAAGTTGTTCGAGAGGAAGCTTCTTATCAAACTTTTCAGGGAATAAATATTGTAAGTTGGGTAACACTGCTGGTTGCACACCACATTGCAAGAAGTGAATGACGAGAAGAATGATCGTGTAACTGTTCAAGTACCCATCGGGAGAGTTATTCACACCTGCACTCATAGCCCAATGCTTGATCATCAATGCTAGAGCGGGAAAACGAACGTCTGACCTGAAATAGATCCTTTAGTTGTAGCAGTGGCGCTAAACCCACATAGAGTAGTAATGGATTAGGTGCGAATTATAAATGCCAGCTATGTTGTTAACATTAATGTCGATATCTATCCCTTCAAATTCACCATTCAATAGTAGTTGTATGATCGGGACCTGTAACACACGTGCAATTTCGCAAAGCATCATGCTTCAAAACCTTAGCAGGGATCACCTGACAACACTTCACTAGCCGTTTGAATGGGTGCTTAACCGGTAAACGTTTGAAAGCCTTGTCAACTTTTCGCAAAATTTTCGATGAAAAACTGAAATTCATGAAGTTTTAAAGGCTTTTACTCGCGATTACCTTCTTTCGCAATAAAAATCATCAAAGCTTTCTCCTTTAGAACTTTTTGTAGGGTAACATAAACACATGTCAACATCGGAGTTATAAGAACCGCATCCATTAACGGTTGATCCAGTTACTTGCAAACTAACGAACTTATCAGGGAACAGCTGCAAGAAGGATTGTTTTCAGAAATTATCTTCGATTAAACACTTTTTGAATTTCTTGAAACAATAACTGTCGCGCCCTCATTTTCCTGTCATATATAGCATCAGGCTGGCTGTTATTGAAATAGTGATCCCAGGTGAGCTTGGAAAACTTTACGATAGAATTGAGAGCGCGAGTATTTGCAGACGCGACGTGCTTTTGAGTGAGCGAAGCCTAAAATTTTTCGAAATTATGCGATAAAATGTTGAAGTCAACCAATGTTTGATTCGTGACGACCCCGATAGTTTGAACTTGGAAGTTCTTCGGGAGGAGCGTTCCATGAATTTCATTTGATGAAGAAAGTACTTGAAAAAACAAGAGGTTTCCGTTTTATGGAAAGGTGTATGAAGAAAACCCAACCGTGAAGTCCATTTTCAGTGTGAGCGTTAGCTGGTTGAATTATTTTGCTATTTTGATGGACGTTTTTGATTGATTGATCACAATTCGGTGTCTCAAGATCATCATTTTCATCCCAAGCATCTACCATTTCTCCTATTTCCTCGTCAGACTCTGAACCGTTGAATCATCCAACTACTTTTTAAACTCGATGAAACCTTTTGGAATTTCATTACGCTCTTTTTGATTCTTCGTAGTCATATGCACGAGCATTCTAGTGGAGCTGCTGGCTGACTCAGTATTGACAGTAGATGAAGCAATTTTCGGGCGTTTCTCCGGTATTCCGTCTTCATCCGACTCACTTGAGTATCCTTCGATGAAACTGCTTCTACCTACTGAGAAATGTTATTACATTATTTTTCTTTGTATAACCTCAAACCGTTCGGTACAGCACATAAAACTTCAGGAGGGCCTGTGGCTGAATTGTTCAAGAAACCAAAGTCAACTTCGTCACGGCTATTTGGGTGCGATCGTTTACGATTTCTGAAATTCGAAAGTTTATGTAAAAAAAAACGAATTTGAGATACTGCATTTGCCGTGAAATAAAATTTTCAGCTCTGTCTTTCTGAGCGTTATCTGCTTCCCTCATGCGCTGGATTTCCGGTTTAATAACTTCAGATTGCGTATCATTTCCATAAGCCTGATAGTCGCCCTGGAAATTCACGAAGCAACTACTTATAAGAACAGTATTTTCAGAGCTTACATATTTAATGATTTCACCATGTTTACAATGATCTGTGCCGTACGAGCGTTTTCCTGCAGAACTTCCATTTTCAACTTCGTTGATAATCTGAACGTCACTGTCATTGTCAGAGTTCATCCCTTCATCGAACGGTATCAGTTCGTTCGTTGAAATCGACATGTTGTTAGGTGAGCTCGAATAACCTTAAGAAAATTTAGAAAACGCGTTTTCTGAATATCAAGAAAACAAATTGAGCTGAGAGAACAATCACGAACATGCCCTTGAACCTTATATTACAATACTGCAAAAAAACTAACCAATTTGTGGGTTTGTAATATTTAGATTAATGCGTTTCTTGACTTCCCTGCCACGGAGAACTGCCGGAGAGGTTAGGTCGTATTGGGAAACCTGGAAGTAAGATATTCCCTTTGAAAAATAATATTGAATACTCGACTGATAGATAGATAGTCCGCAAGAAGTGCCTTTTCAAGTTCATTGAAAAGAATGACAAGCGGTTCAAAAAGTGATTGAGGAGAGTCCAAACTTTGACACGCTAAGATTTCTCGCACCGAAGCGTTTGGCAGAGCACTTCGAAAGAAATCGAACATAGCATGAGCTGCGGCTTCCTCAGCTAAACTGAAAAAAATCGAAAATTAGAAAAATTTTCAGATTTTACAGTGGTCTAGTTCAATGAATGGCTCAGGTCACCTCACTTTTCTGTTGGACCACTTCCTTTAGCTGATAGACAACACGCTGGAATTCCTTTAAAACATATCATCTTCATGAAGTCTGAGTTCATAGTGTCACTCGATTTGCGTCCGCCTGGAAAACAATTTTTTTTAAACTTTTGCAATGAAGCAGCAATTACGCATTTCCATTTCTTGAACAATCAAAGGATGAGCCATTTCATAGCCCAGTGCTCGCAGAATTTCCAGAGCTGAATGTCTGAAATTCGAAATTAAAAACGGAATTTTCTGTCTAACATTCATACTTGACAAACGAAGAACGTGTTTTCCGCTTTCGAGTCATTGGGTACTGAGGAACTAGGTGGAACCTGAAAAAAAACCGTATAAAGAGACTAGCTCTTTCAGAGTGTTTCAAACATGGAAGAGAAAATGAATTTTCTTCAAAAAAAATTCCTGTTTCCTTTTTCTCATCTATCGCAGAGGAATAGAAGAACATGCTTTTAAAACTGAGCGGAATTTCGTAGAACCTGCTCCTAGGATCCTCTATTATGAGCAGGATAAATGAGATTGGGCCGGAACCGGGAAAAAGTCAAAATCAGAGCATTTGTGTGAAAAAAAGAGAAAATGGAGAGCTCGCTTCTTGGAGACTCGCAGACAGTTTGTTGACAACAGGGCGCGGTAGCACTGAAAGTTTTCCTGCGTCTCTCCGGAAATCGTGCTGGATTTTCTTCAGATTTGAATTCTCTCGAAGAGTTTTACGGTTTCGACACGCTCTCGGATATTTCAGTAGAAACCCCGTTTGAAAAAAAAGCATTCATCTTTTCTCGATGCGTAAAAAAACTATTGGTATCAATTGCCAATATTCGTTCTGGAGTCACATTTGCAATTTATCAGGAATTCCACCTTCATTGATCAAAAGTTGCGCACAGTGACGCATGGGGATAATACAAAGTAAGATCGGTCAAGCACAACAAATAAAATACTTCAGCAGATAATGTTAGCGTGTTGCAAATGAATGAGAAACAAATAAATTGGCTTGGTTAGACGAGATAAAATAAGTCACTTATGATCAGTCGACTTCTTGGCATCTGGCTGATCGTCTTCCTGGTCAGCAGAAGCGGCTCGCTTGGTTCCGCGCGGCAGCTCGTTATCCTGTAATCGCGATTTTTGGAGAGTAAGATGGATGTTCTATACCTCTGTTGGAAGATAATCATCAGTTTCATCGTCAGAGAATTGACTTTTGTTGAGGTAACTCAATCCTGGTCCATCCTCGTCGCTTTCGCTGTTATCGGAGTCTTCTCCGCCTTCCCCAGCGAACTCTTCTTCGACTTCTTCACCATCCACGTCGCATCCGTCAAGAATTTTCAAAGATGGAATCATCTCGAAAACCTTCTCTCGGTAATCCTCCAAGAGTCCAAATCCCGTGTTGTTAGTCAAATCAAGTTCCGAGATTTTTGGCAGCATCTTGAGTGGTCTAAGGTTTTCCAGAGACAGCCTAAAAAAGTTGTATGAAAAAATTTTCCAGGTTTCATCTTACTTGTTTCCAGCAAGAGTGATACGTTCCAATTCAGGAGCATTTCTAACGAGAATATCAAACGAAGAATTGTCACCGAGATTATTGTCACTGAGATCTAGATAAGTGAGCGCAGGCAAGTTTGGAAAGCCGGCGAGATTGGTCAAACCACATTTCACCATGCTGAGCATCTGAATCAAATTTTCGTAAAATTCGTCGAACCCTCAACTACCGTAAGATTAATTAATTTGTCGTTAATTCCACCAATGATGTTTCCCTCCGAGTTGTCCAAAAACATAGTGTCCACGGTGGTCGGATCGCGCTCTCTCAACTCAACAGCGTAACGCTCTGCCATGTTTGGCATTGTTAGAGGATGAGGATGAGTCTGAAACTGGAAGCTTTAGCGAGCGATTTGGTGGGATAAAAAGTTGCTGAGCGGATAGTTTTACGCATGCACACATAGACTGAACAGTAAATACTCAAAGCAGCTCAACCAGAAAACAAATTTGGTTGCGCGCGCTGAGAATCAAACGCATTGTCCGTAGAGCAGTTTTACTTCTTTTGGACTAGAAATCCAAGTCCAACTCTAGGCCGCGAAATAGAGAGAGAATACGGTTCACAAAACTGTTACTTTGCATTGGAAATTACGAACATTCACAGAAACACAAAAACGTTGCTGTGTTGTTCTTCGCCGCCTCGACAGAATATGCTTTTTCTGTCTAAGTCGATTTGATCGACAATCACATGTAATCAGAGTACTTGAAAATTTGCTCATCAATTTTTTCAGTTACTCAAACGCGGGATAACCAAAAATGGCGACTGCTGTTGAGCTCGCCATCGAAAAAATAGATGAATATAAATCAAAGATCGGCAGGTATAATTTTTCGGGTCATTTTGCTTCCTGTTGTTTTAACCTTCCCTTTCCGAGTAAAATTCATGTTGGTTTTTTTTTTAAATTTTGCTCAAGATTATTTCAAAGAAATTGTTTACAGGACATTGGGTACTCCTATGCGTCTCCGCGACTTGATCAGACAAGTAAGAGCTGCACGAACGATGGCTGAAGAAAGAGCCGTAGTCGATCGAGAAAGTGCTAACATAAGAGAAAGTTTCCGGGATGATGATTCCCCGTGGAAATGCAGAAATATTGCAAAGTTACTCTACATTCACATGCTAGGATATCCTGCCCATTTCGGACAGGTATTCAGTAATTTCGACTTTGATCAGTAACTTGATTCTTGTCAGATGGAGTGCATGAAGCTCGTAGCGCACCCTAGATTCACAGATAAACGGATTGGATACCTTGGGGCGATGCTGTTGTTGGATGAGAGATCGGAAGTTCATCTACTTGTCACAAACTCTTTGAAAAACGACTTGACGTGTTCAACACAGTTTGTAAGCGGCTTGGCGTTGTGCACGTTGGGATCGATTTGCTCGGCTGAGATGTGCCGTGATCTGGCGAACGAAGTTGAGAAAATTATTAAGCAAAACAATGCTTACTTGAAAAAAAAGGTGTGAGATTAAGTTTTAGTAAACTCTTTAGCATGTTTTACAGGCCGCTCTGTGTGCTTTCCGGATCGTGAGAAAAGTTCCCGAACTTATGGAAGTTTTCATTCCGTGCACAAGGTCTCTGCTGGGCGAGAAAAATCATGGTGTTTTGATGGGTGCTACTACTCTCGTCACGGAGATGTGTGAACGGAGCCCCGATGTCTTGAATCATTTCAAAAAGCTGGTGCCTAATCTAGTCCGAATTTTGAAAAACCTGTTGATGAGCGGATATTCTCCGGAGCACGATGTGACTGGAATTTCCGATCCTTTTCTTCAGGTCAAGATATTGAGGTTGTTACGCGTTTTAGGAAAAGACGATGTAAGAGTCACTGAGGAAATGAACGATATTTTGGCTCAAGTAAGTGTTTTTTTTAAACCTTCTAATTTCATGTTCCTTAGGTGGCAACAAATACGGAAACTGCGAAAAATGTGGGTAATGCTATTCTCTACGAAACCGTGCTCACAATCATGGAAATAAAAAGTGAAAGTGGTTTGAGAATTCTAGCGGTGAACATACTCGGTCGGTTCTTGTTGAACACAGATAAGAATATCCGGTATGTTGCCCTTAACACTCTGTTGAAAACAGTGCACGTGGATTATCAGGTATACTCAATCCGCATTGCCCCATTAATTTTAAGTAATGCTCACAGGCTGTTCAACGTCATCGCAATGTTGTTGTCGAGTGTCTTAAAGATCCGGATATTTCTATCAGAAAGCGAGCCATGGAGCTCTGCTTTGCCTTGATGAATAAAACGAATATTGCAATAATGACAAAAGAAGTTCTCATCTTCTTGGAAACTGCTGATGCGGAATTTAAGTCAGAGTGCGCGTCGAGGATGTATATTGCTACAGAACGATATTCTCCCAATCAAGAATGGCATCTTGACACGATGATAACTGTTTTGAGACTAGTATGTGATATCTATTGAGTCTTTCCAAACAGAGATGAATTTTTCAGGCCGGAAAGTACGTGCCAGATGAAGTAGTTTCATGCATGATTCAGCTTATTTCTGCAAATGATCAGATTCAAAGCTATGCAGTAGCACAACTTTACCATGCTGCTCAAAGAGACGCTATCAACGCGCAACCACTTTTGCAAGTTGCATTCTGGACAATTGGAGAGTTTGGAGACCTTCTTCTGCAACCTATTGACGTGGACAGCACTCCGATTTCGGAATGTGATGTAATCAGTGTGTTCGAAAATGTTTTGCCATCGGCCCTAACATCTCAATCCACTAAGTGTTACGCGGTCACCGCTCTTGCCAAACTCGCTACCAGATTCCACAATACCGGAGATCGCATCGAAGCACTCGTAAGAATGAATCAGTCCCATCTTCAGTTGGAACTCCAACAAAGATCAGTCGAATTCAATGCCATCCTGCATCTCGACGATCTTAGGTAAGTGCTACAACATCAATTAATTTTTTAAAACGCCATATTCCTCAGAGATGGATTGCTTGAGAGAATGCCTGTTATCACGCATAACTCCCTAAATGCAGCGGCTCCGTCGATGGCAGATAGTGACGGTGCTACTTTTCTTTTTCATATGTTTGGAGCTTAATTTCGTTCAGAAACACACAACATCAATGAAAATCTTCTTGGCGATTTGAGCGTGGTTACAAGCGAAATAAATGTGAACCATGATGTTCAATCCCTGCAGAACAACACTATACTTGACATCTTTGGCGATTGTCAAACAGCAGACGTTGGTCGAAAAACGTTAGTTTTCAACATTGAAGTTATCTAATTCTTCCCATTTACAGTGAAACGATGTTTGCTCCTGTCATCGCTATAAATTCGAAAGGAGTTGAGGTACAAATTCAGGTCGTGCAGCCGTGGGAGAACGAAAAAGCTCGTTTGAAAATGAATGCTTTCAATTACACACCTCAAACTTTATCAAACTTCAATTTTCTGGCAGCTGTCACTAAAGCTTTCGAAATTTCACTGGAACCTTCATCTTCACCTAACATTGAACCGAACGAGCATGCTGTTCAGTTCATGACTGTTGTCAGAAAGGTACCAAGTTCAACGGTAAGAAACGAATTGCTCCAAAAAAGGGAAAATGTGATTGTGATTGTTCAGGCTCGTATGCGTACAAAAATATCCTACATTGTGAATGGTTCCGAACAAGTTGCCGAAGGTGAAGTGAAAGACTTTCCAGGACTGTAATGTTTATTAATTTATTGATTCTGCGAGTTCGAAATAGCAGCTTTCAACGCTTAGTATTTTTGCTGCATTCTCATATTTTATGCCCTATTCGTTTCTGTCCCACATCTCCGGATCCTGCTTCTTTGTCAACTGTATAAAATCACTCAAAACATGAACTTCTGTGAAATTTTGGTTGTGAATATTGATTTATGGCTTTTTCTGGTATACAAATTAAATATGTTTTGGGATTTTACGTCCGGTTTCGGATTTAACTGCGAATGAAACTATGGATTTGAATGTAATTTCTTCAATCGTTATTTCTGTGGAGTTACAGTATGGATATCCGGATACCCTCCAAGGAAACTGAGTATACTAGCGATCTGAATGCTTGATTATGGGAAAGTTGTTTCGAAAATTTTTGTATATCAAACATCCGAATGAAGAAAATTAGGGAGCGTATCAGAGTTTGGTTTTATTATGGGACAAGTGCAATAGTTTCAGAATAAACAGTGAGTTGACTGTTGACACAGGCGTGCATAGTGGATTTCTGACAGTTGTGTGCGCTTGCATAAGTCACTTTCTATACTGTCCAAAAAACCATAACCTGTCAGCGTGAAGCTTAGTGAGTTGTTATCTTGGTTGACATGCCAGAAACTGATAAGAGTTTTTTCCTTCCGCAAATGCTCTCTGCGTTAACTATACGTATAAACTTATTCATTTTGTGAGAACCGAAAAACTGCTAATCGATTTTTTGTTACACTGTGTGTGTGCAGGAAATCGACTTTCTGCAAAGCTTTCCGAACTATGAAAATAGGATGCTGCTCTGTGAGTCTGTCTTGTGTATTTTCAGTCATTCAGTTGTACATATTTATGATGAAGAAATTGGATCAAGTAAAAAAAGATCATGCTAAAGAAGTTTTGCATAAATTTTTGAGTGGAAATTAAAGTCCGAGTTCTCAGCTCTCATTGTGTTTAGTTTACTCAATCCAGTAGTACTAGATCAGTTCTCGATTCAGCATTTGAAATCAAGTTTTCGGTCAACCCTGCCGATTATACTCAACTGTCGTATTAACAACTTCTGTAAATACATGAAAATTTTCAGAGAATGCGACGTCGTCGTTCAAAAAGTATAAAAAGAAACTCGGAAGATGTGCTTCATGCGACTGATGAGAAGTTTTTGCCATCGTCCATGAAAGGTCCCGGGTGGAGGGCACGTGGGGATCGGAAACCAAAAGAAAAGCGAGTACCATTCAATAGGCCTACCCCTTACCAGGTTACTTTGTTTCTCTGAAAAGTTTTTGGAGTGTATGATTGTTTCAGATTTACGAGGCTCTGCCGTTCGTGCGACGATATTTCATGTACTGGATGAAACACACATTTGACAAAGAAAAGCTCTTCATTAACACATTCCAACCTTTGAAGCATAAACCATATTACGGTAATAAGTGTTTTTTCTTTCTATTATACCAACAGAAAATTTCAGGGGTTCCATGCGGTGGCATTGGATGTGGCGCCATAGGGAGAGACTTCCGTGGTGGTTTTTGTAAGTTTAGTCTCCGTCCAGGACTCGTCGAGCACAAAGTGGACGTTGTTGCCGCAGATCAATTCATAATATCAGTGCGAAAAAATGGAACATGCCTTTTTCAAAAAGTCTTATCAGCAGCTGATATACGACGGCCCTCCAAGCATCTCTCTTCCTGGGATTTCAGTTTTCCCAAGCATAATGTTCATTACAGGTTTGTTTTTTGCAATCTTATTAGCTTATCCCATCATTTCTTTAAGAGGCCTGTTTCCCCGATCATGGACCACATTCTCCATTCCTGAGTTAGGAATCATTGTTACGATTAGACAGATTTCCCCGGTTTTCCCGAACAACTATGAAGATACTTCACTTCCGGTGTGTATCTTCAGTATTGATGTGGAAAATATCTCAGCTGATCATGAATATGAGATCTCCGTGGCGTTCACTTTCCGGAATGGCACTGGAAACAAGCGTTGGGAACGAGAAACGGAATGCTGTTCATCGTCATTTGAAGACAAACAGAAAAAAGTTTCGGGTGTTACTTTGTATCACACGATTTCATCAATGCCTTGTACATACGGTCTTGCAACAGCAAAAAAAGCCGGGAGCACGATATCTGTTTGTGAACGCTTTGATCCTTCGCGTAATGGATGTGCATTCTGGACTCATCTTCATCAAACCGGTGATGTACCGAAATGCGTATGTTTTTTTTTTGCACAATCCGTCCCCTAATTTTTTAAAAGTGGGATCCCCGGTTCTCACTCTTTAATTGAAACTCTCTTTCCATTCAGGTTCCACTATTGAAGTTTTACATATCTAATTGCAGGAAGAACAATGTTCTCTCAATGCGCGAGAGATGGCGGTGTCTGTTTGCAATCGCTTCACTCTCTCACCAGCATCAAAAAAATCACATGATTATTCGCTTAGTTGGGACATGCCTAAAGTTCATTTTGGTTCTATTGCTCGTAGTTATAATCGGTAATGGCTTCACAAAGTTGTTCCTAATTTGTAACTCGTCTTCAGAAGATATACCAGGTTCTTTGAAGAAATGCGAACGGAAACAAGGGCAAAGATGATTTGCGTCCGTGCTTTAGACCGGAAGCAAGAATGGGAAGCCGAAATAGAAAATTGGCAAAGTCCCATTCTACTTCACGAAAAACTCCCAGACTGGTACAAGTCCGCTATTTTTAACGAATTATATTTTATTACTGATGGAGGAACTATATGGTTTGAGTTCGATGAAAATTGGCATGAAGACGAAACACATTTGAGTGAATACACTAAAAACCAAATGAAAGAAATAGGCAGATTCGGATATTTAGAATGTTTGTCCCATTAGATGAAAAGTAGTAAAGATTTTTTTCAGCATGGGAGTATCGGATGGTTAATACCTACGATGTTCACTTCTATGCATCATTCGCCATCGCGGAGTTATGGCCGCGGTTGGAACTGGCTGTGCAATCAGAGTTCAGTGAGTACCATCGACAAAATATACGCACAGACAGTTTCTCTTAGCTGATCAGGTGTATCATTCGATTGAGAAGCCCACCCGTTTCCACATGGAAGGAGATTGGGCTTATGTGAAAACGGCGAGCCGGGTACCCCACGATCTAGGAAACCCAGCTGATGAACCATGGATTTCTCCTAATGCATATGTCATGCATGACACTGGTAAATGGAAGGATCTGAATATGAAGTACGTCCTCACTTCCTGGCGTGACTATGTGGTTCTCTCGAAGAATCATTCTGAATTTTTATCCCACACGTGGCCTGCTGTCAGGATGATAATGTTAGAAGCTCTTGAAAACTGGGACCAAGACAAAGATGGAATGATTGAAAATTTTGGAAAAGCTGATCAAACTTATGATGCTTGGCAGATGGAGGGCGTCAGTGCATACTGTGGATCACTTTGGCTTGCTTCTCTGAAGGTTTCTATTGAAATGGCTAAACTATGTAGTGACTGCGAATCTCAAGAAATTTTCGAGGGCATTCTTGTCAAAGCACGGAAAGTTTTCATAGACACTCTGTGGACTGGATCATACTTCCGATTCTGCGAAAGATCAAGAAGCAGAGAGACCATAATGGCAGATCAGCTCTGCGGTTTTTGGTTTCTACAGTCCGTGTCACCAGAAATGGCTGAAGACGTACTGCCCAACACCATGGTCCGCTCTGCACTTAACATGATTTACAATTTGAACGTGTGTCAATTTGGAAACGGAACAATGGGTGCTGTGAACGGCATGAAGCCTAACGGAGTTATCGACAAGGAATACATACAAGCAGACGAAATGTGGACGGGCGTTACGTACGCAGTAGCTTCATTGCTCATCCAACAAGGCGAGGTTGAAAAAGCTTTTCATACCGCGTCTGGGAGTTATTTGACATGTTTCGAGCGATCTGGTCTACAGTACCAAACTCCAGAAGCTCTTTATGAGTCCAGGTGAGTTTTTTTTTGAGTTATGCAGCAGAAAAAAACATCACAGATTTTATCGAGCAATTGGATACATGCGACCGTTGTCTATATGGGCAATGCAATGGTCGTTGAAGAAACATTGCGGATTCAACACATGCGACGAAAAATTACCAACACTCAAAGAAATCGTTCCTGTAGAGACTGGGACGTCTAAGTGTTGCTGTAGTTTCACTGTTCGTGATGTTATCGGTCCGGGAACTCTTCCAAGTGATGACAGCAGCCTCGGGTACATCAGCGACTATCGAGAAGACAAGGATAGAAGTATTCAGTGAATTGATGTATTTATTGAATTTGAATGCCGTCTATTTTTTTTATCATTAAAAACATTCTTCACTTGCAATATTTTCCTATGTGCCACCAATATTTGAAACTTTTGCCACCCGGTGAATAAAAATTTGTTATGACTCATCAAATTATACGGGTGCGTTACTATGCATGCCGTTTTATGTGTAATTCTACCTTTGAACTGTTGAGAATCCATTAAAAACCTCATATTTATTCAAAAGTCACCTTGTTCTTATGTATTTTAATTTTTAAAAAAAGATGATTCGAACTGTTCAACTATGGAGAACAGTAATTGCTCCAGGAGTAAGGTATCATTCGTCAAGTTGCGGTTGTGTTAACCAAATTTCGGATGCCGAAAAAACGATGAAAGATCTTCTGTTGAATAAAATTGATGGGTGTTCGCTGGTCGAAGTTCGTGACATCTCGAGTGAGTCTTTAACCCTGTACACCGCAAACATCTCAGCAGGATTTTTCAGACGGATGTGGTTCGATGTTCGATGTGACTGTTGAAGCGACAAGCTTCAGAGGAAAAACGAAAGTTAATCAGCATAAAATTGTTAATCATATTCTTCGAAATCAAATCAAGGATATGCATGGTTTGACTATCAAGACGAAGGCTACATGATTCTTTTTGTTAGCTAAGCCTAGATGTATGTAACAGAGTTCTGTGGGCAGATCTGCGTATTAAAAATCATTTTCGTTATAAATATAAAATCCGTAACCCCTGTCTGTCCGCTTTTCCATTTGGCTGTGCATGCCGCTGCAGCCCGGCTTGTTATAAATAAATAGCTAAATAGCTGGAAGATTCGAATTTTTGAAAAACTTCAACGTGTGTACTTAAGAAAAATACGATTCATTTCGTTATCGACAGAAAACCCGTGGCAAGTTCCGATTCTTTAAGCTTCAGAAGAACAAATATCTTGAGTTTGGTCAGGTCGTACTTGAGTTAGGTCACTACACTGGTAACTCGTTTCATTCGTCTTGGAAGCGATTTGTTGAACGTTCCATCTGACGGAAAAACGGCGTAATTTTGTCTCTGTTTGTCACTGGAAAGAGAATAGTTGATAACGATTATCAAACTTTGATTACCCTAATTTGAAGTTTTTAAGTGGTGCAAGCTTAGTTTTTTGTTGAAGCGCATTTGCGGCACCAATACAATCAGAACTGAGGTTTATTGTAAGTTTACCAGTTCCTGATGACTGAAGGCTTATTTTCTGTCGTCCTTTTTTCCGCATTGACGAAGTTAGTAAGATCGGAACGTATGAAGGCCTCCGTACATTTTTCTCAAATGCTGCAAGATTAAGCAGAGTAAGACAATGAACTTCGGTTTTGAACTGACAGTTGACAATTTCTGCGACCAGGTTACGATCTTTTAACTGTTCGATATGCTTCTCATCGTCTTCATCAGAGTTTTCTTTCGATTCTCTTCCACTATCAATTGATTTTGGCTCGCTTTCTGGGGAGTATTGAGGAGATGCTTTGGCATCAGGTGGTGAAGTAGTCTCCGGCATTTCAGACTCCATGTGCTCATCTTCGTCTTCATTTATAATTGCTAGCGTTGGGGTGAAACGGCGCTGTCTTATTCGTTCTCTCGCATAGTCTACGACCTTTCTTAGTTCATACAGGAATTGCTCGGCATTCGGTGACGGATCAGCCATCTGCCCATGCTCAAAGTACTCTGTAATGAGTCCAATCATATTTAGCGTTTTTGTCTTTTTCTCCTATGGGAGAGCTCACCAGAGAGTCTGCACAATATAAACTAATTGTACTGAAAAATGATAGAAATAATGCTTACCTGCGCTAAAAATTAGGCGCTTTCTACTGCACGGTTGAGACAAGACTACTTCCTGTGCTTCCATTCCTCTGTTGCTAGATAGGTTCGATGAACATTTGAATCTCTCAAATTAACTGTATGACTATCTAAATAAATGCGATGTTGGACAGATACCTCTGTCGGCTTCAGATTGTCTCGATACTGGTGCACAAACTGCATTTGAAAGTCGCTGATTAGTTTTCTGAATGAAAGAAACAGTAATTATGTTGTTATGAAATTCGTTTTTCACTAGATTTTGCTATCACATGTACCATACAGTTGAAAACTTATAACTGGTTTCTACTGTCGCTTCAAACAAACCTCTTTTTGATGGTCCAACAAATATTCCAAAGAACAAATGTTATGATAATCAGGATTAAACCTGCTGAAATAACAATAAGCAGCAGCGTGGTCTCAAGTCTCCATGCACCTTCTTCTCTTTTAAATCTTTCGCTTTCCCGAAGAGATACATTTCCTGGAAATTCGTTTTTTGGGTCCAGGACTCCAGGGTGTAGGACCACTGTAGGTAACAGTTAAGTGCACACTGTACGACTTTTTTACGCGATGATTATCGCTTTTCGCTTGCAGCTGTATATCAATTACAGTAGTCCACCTCTGCTTAGTTTTCCAGACTTTTTAGAGATTTTTCTATGAAAAGCAAGGAGAATAAATATTTAATTCCAATTCATTGCGTACTGTTCAAGCTAGTCACTATGAATACCGATTCGTTCGTGGCTCGTCACACTATTCTAGGCAAATAAATTTACCAGATTTTCCAGAAACACGCAAAGATATACACAAGTGTTTTGAGGAATCTGTTTGCGTAACTGCTTTGCATTCGAGTTTTATGACTATAACAGCTCCAGAAAGGGAATTCGCGTCAACATCTGTTCCACCGAACTGAAAATAATATAATTTCTTTGATAAGTTAGGATTGTGTACGTAAAGAATAGCTCTCCCATTAGAGGTAGTTAACTGGAAAAGTCCTAGATCTTTTGATAGAGGTTTCCATCTCGCGTGGATATTCTCATATAAAATCTGCTCAATCTCACAGCTTGGTATACCATTGTCCATTTTGACTCATGAAAGTACGTATTTAGTTTGTACGCGTTGCAAGTAAATACCTTCAATTAACAATGTTGAATCTGGTAAGATGATAGAATGAGGTTGCAAACGGACGACAGGAATCATAGAAACAGTATGACTCCATTTGACTGTCTCAGTACACTCATCTGATTTTCATAAACTAGTCTCATACTTAACGATCCACTCACTTATTTTTTCTACACATGTTCCGATTGTGCTCAAGTAGGCAGGACGTTTTTGCGGACATTTACAGGAACACTACCTTCTGTTCCGAATTGGTTCACAGGGACAAATAATTCTTACATTTTCTATCTCTCGTTCCAGCTCATAGAGACCGTTATTGGTTCGAAGAAGTTGTTCGCATGCTGGTGGGCAAATTGTTGGATAAATCAAATCGCTTTCCCCAATGTTTCTGACTGGAATCATTTCGTAGAATCGGAGCCACCCAAAAAGACAAACCAACAGAACTGATCAACCTATGAATACGAGGCGAGCTACTAGAAGTTTGTAGCAGTGACTTTGATTCTATAGGTACTACAGAAATTGCTTGCCAACATTGGAGAAAAATCACACATTTATTGATAGGTAATGGGTTTATTTGAAACATGGATGGAAACAGTATTCCAGGACTCTTATTTAGATTGTTGTTATTGTTCTGAACATGAACACTTCCTGGAGAAAATACGACTAGGAAGTGATAATACGAGTGGAGATCGGAAAGATAGAAAGGATGTCGCGAACAGTACGAAATAATTTTGGAGGTCATCTGATCGCAAACTTGATAGTGTCTTCTCAAAATGCAGACGATTGTCTTTCGTTTCAGTTTGCGAACACGGGTGTGAAAATATCTATTATCTGCAAGTTGTGCATGTCTTCCAATACTCAACTACGGAAGGGCGTTTATGATACACTAATGTGAATAAAGTAAAAAGAATAATCGGCGTGTCAACGTGGAGTTCTCTTACTTC
Source organism: Caenorhabditis panamensis (assembly GCA_900883565.2). NCBI lineage: Eukaryota > Metazoa > Nematoda > Chromadorea > Rhabditida > Rhabditidae > Caenorhabditis > Caenorhabditis panamensis. Next base: position 464,168 of record LR538426.1, on the reverse strand, counting down.
CCGAAAATGAAGAAAAAGTATCTAAAATCGTGGTATTCTCATGAAATTCGCTTTCTATGAACGGTCCGAAGGAATCCAGAGAAAAGTGAGTTTGCGTGAGTCCATAAAACTCGAAATCCTTCTCAGAAACAAGAAGGATGCGTTGACAAAACACTCTAAAGAATGTGAATACGATTCGGTGTTCCCTAAGTCTGAACTCACACGTGATGAAACGTTTGAGAAAGCCAAACTCGGTATTGCAACCACTGTCAACTGGATGACACAAACTCGTGAGTATAAATCTCTGGAAAGTTTTCATCTGTTATGACTAATTGAACACAAAACAATAGCATTTTTGCAGATGGGAAAAGTCCCATTGGAAATTATCCCAGTTTGATAAGAAAGCAAATTTCAGAAGCAAAGTTTGGAGGGCTCCTAGGCTACTTCAAGAACTCGATGTTTGAACGTACTTCTCCAAATATTCAAAAAACTCACGCGTTCCGTGCAAATCTCTCAAAGAACAGAAATCCGGGACACCCACTTTACGATAGGACACGTATTCGTTTGAAAGTTGAACAAGAAACGGATAACAACTACATCAACGCTAGTAACGTATCTTGTTCACCTTGTAACAGAAAATGGATTGTTGCCCAACACCCTATGGAAAAGTATTATGGGGACTTCTGGAAAATGATATTTTACGAAGAAATTGATACGATTTATGCTATTTTTTCGGCTGATGAAGCGTTGCCTGTTTATTTCCCGGATGAAACAGGGAAATTTTACAACCATGGAGATTTTTTTGTCCACTGTTGGAAAATGACTCCAGCAACTGGAGTGCACCAAGCATCGAGTTATGTAATAGAAGTTCTACCGCACGGTTGCTCAAACGCTCGTTACACGACGATACTTCATTATCCTCATTGGCCCAAGGATCACGTCGCTCCGAGTCCAAAAGTAATACTGAAAGGAATCCATAGTCTTCAACCAGACGATAAATTGACCAGTGGACGTTGTCTAATACATTCAGCAGAAGGGATCAATCGTTCGATGTGCTTTGTGATGACCGACTTTATTATTGAGCTGATGTTCCGTAATAATACAGTAGACGTGAGCAAAAATGTTTTTTAAAACCTATTCTCTTTTTCAGATTCCTGAACTCGTAACTCTGCTCCGGGAGCAACGAGGTAGCTCTTTCAACAATCGAATATACTGTGTTTACGCGCTTTATGTAGCTATTGATTATGTCAAGATCCGGCTCACAAAGTTTCAAACGGCTCCCGAGCTGCTCTCACAGATTGAGGAACTCCAATCAGCGATGAAAAAAATTTTTTCAACAATAATTCCAAAGGAATCGAATCACCACAGTAAGATCAAAGCTGTAACTGGTGTCACGGTCGAATAACCGGCAACTGATTTTTTATAGTTCGGATCTATTCAGCTGATTTTTTGGGCAAATGAAATTTTTTTCTAATTGAATCTTCATTATTTCCGTCTATTTCTCTAAATAAATAACAGCGTGCGGCATGTTCAAACACCGAACATCCAGGGTCGTTCCTCCTGGCTAAGCGAAGAGAAGTCCAGTGAAACAAAAATATTTTGCCTGCTTTCGTAGTGTTGCTTCGTTATTTTTTCCAAGTGTATGGTCTAATTCAACTTGTACCGTCATCTTAACGGCCCTCTGCGAGCTTTGCGAAACGGTGTGCGCACATTGCCAATATCGCTGTATAAGCCACGCCTCATAAACTGTTTTCCTTCCTTTTCTCCACTAACCCAATCGAACAAATGTGCTTGCTATTGTAAATTCCTTTTTTTTACTTTTATCTGTTATCTTTTTAACTTTTTCTTTTTTTCAAATATATACTTGCATCAACAAATCTATTCAACGAACTCTGTTTTCAGGATGTTTGATAATAGTCAGTCAGAGATATCGGAAAAAATCAAAGCAATTCGAGCTTACTACAAACTCTGCCAGAAACCCGAACATCGCAGCATAGTTTTAAAGGTATTATTAATTTAGAAAAATTCGCAGGAAATCTTATTCGTTTCTTAAACAATTTCCTGGTGTCACGAAGTAAATGTTTTATACTAGAAACTTCCCAAGTATAAAAGGTAATTTTCAGGACAAAACTTTCTTCTCTACTCTTCCTACTTTTTTGAAAGACTGTAACACAGATGTTCTGAAATATACTGTAAAGGTATGTCTTCACTCAGATTCTTGTATCATTGATGCTCTGTTCAGATTCTTGTATTATTGACCGAACAATCTGATGATACCGAAATTATCTCGAAATCGGATAGCTTGCTTACAGCCATCACCAATGCTTGTGAAACTATCAGTAATCCTGCAGTCAATTACAATTTGATGCTGGTGTCGAGTCGCATTAGAGCAGTTCGAAATTCTGTTAACGCTAAGACGGAAAACTCTGTTCTCGAGCCGCTCGCCAACGCAATTAAAGAAATGGATAAGGGCGGAACAGTTCACAGAAAGTTTGTGAGCAGAAAATCGAAACAAATGACCATGGAACTCGATGAAGAGGAGTTTGATGAGGTCCAGTTATCGATTTACTTTATTCATGCAATTTTCGTTTAGGAAAAACGGAAGCTTGTTGAACGGAATCTTTTAAAGAAAAAAGGTGTTATCAGCGTCTATATCACAGAGCAAGATCGCATTCCTCGAGTTATTCTGAGGACTGTTCTTTCATTTGAAGCAAGAGACATTGCATCTGAGTTTTTCAAGTCCGGCTTAGAATACGTTGCTCAAGTTCTTATGGTGGACAACGTCGAAGAAAAATTCGTAATGTATGCGTCTGATGCTCATGGGGTATGCATTGTTTATTTCAACTGTTCCAAAACTACTATTGTCGCACAGGACGGCGCAATTGAGCTCCCAGAATACCTTGATGAAGACTTGACCAATGTTGATCCTGCTAGTTGCGTAATTACTAACGAGATGGCAGCCCGTGGAAGCGGGCAAGGTGTTGGATGGCTCAGTTCAATTTCTTCATTTGTCAAAACTTCTTTCTGGTAATACAGCATGACTACTGGAGCTGTTCGGGACGAGCGTGTATTCTCGCGATCTCTTTGTTCTTTCTCTTCAATCTGTTGCGCTTTCTCGAACTTTTTGCTTTTCTCGGTAAAAAAACAGTTGGACATATCCTATTTAATTTCAAATGAATATCAATTTTATGAACTTATTTTGGCAATTATCTGTTGATGCAGAATATTATATCTTCTTTTCACTAATGTCTCAATTTCCTATATTTCTGAACTGCAGAAACCACTCGACGATGATGCTTCATTCTTCGAATGCAGCTTTTTCAATGTTTACTGGTGAGAGCATATAGTTCCGAAATAAAACTTTCAACTCTGTTTTCAGAGCATGATGTTGAAACAAGAACATCAAGAATTCGAGCTGCGATGTTCCCTGATTGGAATCCACCAACGTCAGCAGCTGAAGCAACGACGTCAACTTCTAGTATCATCGAATTGGTAAAATTCAATTCAAATTCATAATAATGCAGAATTCTTCGCCATCTCTAGAATCGTGACAAAAAAACAGATATTGCCATAGTTACTATTATCAAACATTAACATCTTTGAATTCAGATGCAATTGCCAACTCAACAACTTAAACAATCTGTAATGGAGCTTTTGACATACGAGGGTTCCAATGATTTGACGGCTCTTACGCTGCCCGACCTTATTCAACTAATGTGTGACCACGATGATTCTGTCGTGGCCAGAGCTGTCCACCGTGCGTACATAATGTCGAGAGAAGACCCGCTCGCCATTCACAATACGGCTTTCATCGAAGCTTTGATTAACGCCTCAAGGTTAGTTGAAATAATTATCCCATCGCAGGAGTTCGCGGTTTTTTGTTCCTCTTTATATACGGTGTAGCCCGCCACTGGAATAGTTTGTCACATTTCTTGAAGATTCTTCAGAAGGGAAACTGAAACGTCCCATAAACTTTTTTTTTCGAAAATTACTGAAAGGAAAATTGCTCCCACATCAAGAGTTGGTGCTAAAGAGTTATTTTCAGAAGTACAAATGTGAACGTGCGCCGCAATGCCATAGGTGCACTTTCTCACTTGTCTGAGCAACGTGGAGGACCAATGTTAATTTTCCGAAGCGGTGGGCTTGCTGAAATCATTCGAATGTTGTATGACTCTCTAGAAGTGAGATTGAACGACTTTTCGTTTATCACGATTTTTTGCAGAGCGTAGTACATTATGCTGTAACTACCTTGAGAAATTTGCTGATGCATGTGGAAGCTGCAAAAACACAAGCTCGAGTATTCAACGCAGTTGAGGCTCTCACTCCGCATCTTCATAAGACGAACCCGAAGCTACTCGCCCAAGTAGCTGACAGTCTATATTTCTTACTCATAGGTTCGAGCTTCTGCCTTAATCCTTACTATTACTAACGGACAAAGTCTGTCCATCTGTCTGTCTGTCGGCAGCGTTTTCTCGAAAATGACTGGATTTGGTGCTTAATATCTTATTATTTGCAGATGATGTTCAAACCAAGGAACTTTTTCTTTCATTGTCTGGTCCGCAAATACTAGTTGCTATTCTGCGTGATTATTCCAATCATCGGAAACTCATATATACTGTTGTCCGATGTATACGGTCGTTGTCAGTATGTCCTCGTAATAAGCCGGCGCTTATCAGTTTGGGTAAATGATTTATAAAACATTTTTTTCCTCATCACTCCGTTTGAGGCTGTCTACCGGCATTGTATACTGAGCTATGCCGTGCTTCGGATGAGAGATCTCAGACGGCGATACTCGTAGCAATGCGTAACTTGTCAGATTCGGCTACGAATGAAGAAAATCTAACTCAACTGATAATCAAGTTACTGGAAATTGTTCGAACCGCGAATGATGGTATGGCTGCTTGTGCTAGCGGTACTTTGAGCAATTTAACTTGCAATAACACACGGAATAAGCAAACCGTCTGCTCTCATGGGGGCATCGAAGCACTTATAGCCGCAATTCGTCGGTTTCCTGATGTGGAAGATGTTACTGAACCTGCACTGTGCGCTCTACGTCACTGCACAGCGAGGCACTCACTTGCCGAAGAAGCCCAGAATGAACTGAGACTTTGTCGAGCGTTTCCTGTCATCCTAGACCAACTTGCAACATTGCGCACTCCTGTTATCAAGGCTGCTCTGGGAGTTATTCGCAACTGTGCTCTTCTGCAAGCGAATCTTATAGAGCTTACACAGGAACAAACTCCCGCCGGTGATACCGCTGTATCTTTGACGATGGACATTCTACGACGTGCGATAGCCGCTATCGACGAGAATCCGAATGTCGAGGTAGATGGGGTACCTATGTGGGGTGTTGTTGAAGGTGCAATATCGACCCTTCATCAACTCGCAATCCACCCTGCTGTAGCTACTGCTTGTTGCGATGATCTGGGTGAAGTCGGAAGTGCGGATCATCCGCCATTTCTGGAACTCATTCACAGAATGCTCGCTAGACCGGAAGTTGTGGCGAATGATGACGAAGTCCTAGAAAGAGAGATACTCGGACTACTGTATCAACTGAGTAAGCGACCTGACGGTGCAAGAGCTGTTGAGAGTACTGGGGTGTCCGTTATTCTAATGGAATCACGCGGATCACAACATAAGGCTGTCTCTACTTATGCGAACGGCGTGCTTACCAACCTAAAACGAGAAGGAGGAATGCATATGTCAAATGTGAATGAGTTATCAGTTTGTTTTAATAAAATAATGCTGTCTGTTTCAGTCTTTCGAGCATGAGCTTGGAGGAAATGATTGGCAACGCGACGGACTAGAAAGAGAGCTGTTCGCCGAAATGTACCCAACTAACGATGGAAGTCACTCAGAGTCAATCAACGTTGCATTAAGTAATTCTTCGCGCCCAAACCACACTTGGTACGATACTGACCTATGAAATTTCACATCAAGACTAATCTCTGAATACTGAAACAAACGATTTACATTTGCTTTTTTTCCAACCCCTGCAGATAAATAAATTGTTCGATATTAATGGTTCCTGGAAATTTAATATTCGGTCTGAAGTCCGGGATTATTGTTTCGCCTAGTTCTGATATAGTTTATATCTTCCCATTGTGAAATGCATTCGGTCAAGTGATCTCGACACAGTGAGAAAGACTCGAAGCCCGAGAACTTTGGTCCGAACCGTAGAAAAAAGCGAACACGTCATTTTGGAGAGAGGCAAAGAAATTTTGAAATGCAAACGCGCTCTGTTGACAAGAATTTCTCTGCATCTCTCTGAGAAGCATGGTCTCTCTCGTTCTCCGGTTTTGACCGAAATTCTAGGGTTCGAGTTTTTCTCCGGTGCTTTGCTGCCGGCTGCTCGTCCCTCATAATATTTTCCGATTTTATTTGTAGTCCACTCGTAGACCGTGTCAAACCCAAACTGTGGCAGCGCGCCTTGCAGTTCGGCTTTCGGGTCTCGCCACAATTTTGAAAAACTACCCTTCCACTGTAATCTTTTCGATTTCGTGGTCGGGGCGAGACCAGCAAGCCGAACTGCAAGGCGCGCTGCCACACTTTGAAAAACGAATAATAGAAAGCACGCTTTTCTAATCGAAAAAGTCCCAGAGACATTTTCATCAACAGATTTACACTGTAGAGCAAACTAACGGAAAACGTGCTCCTTATTTTTCCAGTTATGATAAGGTTTTTGTTCCACCCGAAGATTTTGCGGTTTTTAGTGACTAATGAATTTTAGAGTAACGGTGCTGTTCTTGAGCTTTTTGATACGCGTGAAAAAGATTGCATTGATTCCAGAAAATGGGATTTTTACTGGAAAAGCAGAAACTGCCATGTGGAATGCTAAGTCGAAGTGCAAGACTCATCGCGATCGATGAAAACACAGGAAAGCTTGCTGTCGCTAGAAGATCCAGGTAGTCTTACACTTACTATTCTGCAGTGATTGATATTTTTTCAAGGATGGAAGAAGTTCATGATTATGTCGAGTTCTACAACATTTTGACCGGCTGGTTAGCTGTCCCCGAACTCATTCTGTGCCCTGAAAACGGATCGATCGAGCATATGTTGTTTGCAGATAATGGCGAACTGATGACGTCTCACGCCAACGGTTCAATCTGTTTTATCGACCCTCACAACAGTCTGCGAGTGAAGCGCGTGCAAGTGTCCGCTTCTTCGGTTTGGGCATCTTGCAAACACAATATGGATAGTTTTGGAAAGTCTGTTGTTGCTCTGGTTTCACATTCTTCGGTGTTATACTTTTTCGATGTGAGTAGCAAGTCAATCCTCTCTTCTGTTTCACTTGGAGTCGACAACCGATTGTTCGATGTTGCAAGCAACGGAACTGTTGTGGCCATCGGCTCTATCGATGGGGTTATTATTGTTTCTGACGGCACAGTTCAACGGACTCTGAAGTTGGATCGACAGAATCGCCGAGATCCGACCATCGCGTGGTCTGTTTTATTTGTTAGAGAAACGACCCTGGCTTGCGGGGATTCTCGGGGAATGGTTACCTTTTGGAACCCGGAAAGCGGAACATTGCTACACACTGTATCGTGCTTACAATCTCACATTCTTGCTATGTGTACAGTAAACGGCGAATTGAACGTGTCAGGCGTAGATCCTCGCATTGCAGTTCTCAAAGAAACTTCTGACAAAGTTTTCCAAGTTATTAATCGACGAAATGGGCCAACTCGCGACGTTCGGTCAATGGCAGTTTACGAGAATACGGTGACATTTACCTTCTGTTAAAGAAAACATTCTGTCTGATTTCAGGTATACGTTGCTGGAGAGGATTCCGACATTTTTACATGTAGAAACGGATGTCAAAAGTTGATTTTCCAGCAGCAGAAAAATGTGCTTGTTTCTGGAGACATTGTTGCAAGTGCTGGAGAGAACTTCATCGATATTTGGTGGAAGGAAAATGGTGAAGATCCGCCGACTGAAGGTTGCAATGTTCTTCGTCAACATCACGAAATGAGTTACATAGCCAAGATTTATACCCCTAAAAAGAAAATTATAACGTGCTGGTTAGTGTTGCTTTTAATTATTATCATCACTTTGTTCGTATTCAGGTCTACGTCGAATTGTGGTCGTTTTCTTGTGCTTGGAACGTGTACCGAAACATCTGTGTATAAAATCAATCCGAATGCTGTCAAATTGAGCAGAAAAGTGGAAAAGATAAACACATATGATCTTGTCGCGACATCTCTCTGTGTCACGGAACAGAAATTGGTACTGGCTGCAAAAGCCGATTTCCAAATTGTCGTCTTCGATGTACAATCTGTTCAAGCAAGACTGGATTCTGTTATCTCTCAAAGTAAGATTTTTAAATCGCATCTTGAAAATCATGACCTTGAAATGAGTAGTGGATCTCTCCAGGGAAATTACAAAATGACACCATGCATATTGCGGAGTACGCTGGAAAAATTTTGAACAAAAACTCAATAAAAGTCATCGAGTATAAAAATATGAAGATAACTGACCTAGGCACAAAACCATTTTTGCTGTAGAATAATTTAAAAAAATAAAAATGTGATGTTTTGCTAACTAGTGAATACAGATTTACTTTTCAGATGATTGTGGAAGTGTTGTCAAGATGAGCGTGGCACCTCACGGAGACTTCGCATCAATTATAACAACAAGATCGCAGGTTTTTTGTGTCAACATTGGTACCGGATGCTCTAGACTTGTCAAAGTAGATCTACCCATCGATCTTGCTAGTACGACTACTTCAGTTGTTGTTCTTACTTCTCACAATGTTCATACTGAGAACGTCGATGCTAAAAAAGTTCTTTTCGAAGTTGGATTTTCGAACGGTGTTTTGAAACGTTCTGCATCTTCTCATCAGTTGCGCATGGTTCCTACAAGTTCGAAATCTTCGTTCCCCGGCCAGCCTGTGTATTTGCTCAACTTTGGAACTTCAAAAATATTAGCTGTATCATATGATGGCTACTGGTCGATTGTCGATGTAGTGAGTTGCAAAATCCTTATTCCAATGACTCATTTATACATTTTCCTTATTTTTTGAGGTGGCCAACTCGATTGTTTCGTCTACGGACTGTGTGCTCAAGACAAAAAAGAAGCTTACACACAACCATGGGATTGTGATTACAGGAATCCGGTCGCAAGGCGAGTCGGAACCAGAGTTATCCACAAGATCTAGTGCATCTTTATCCGTGAAAGGTTTCAGCAATTAATTAAAATATAACTTATGTTTTATTTCCAGAAAATGATAAAAACTCACACAGCAGAGTTCTTGTTCTTGATGTGGTCAGCGACGTTGTTCCAGAAACGCCCAGATTCAAACTCAAGACGTTTGGAATGCAGTAGAAGGTTATTGAAAACCCTCTCTTCAATTCTATTTTTAATGTCAATTTTGTTATTTCTGGTGTCCGTATTTTTCGAGTACTAGTTCATTGTAAAGTGATAGTCTCTGGAAAAATGCTACTTCTCAACCGTTGTTTTTTTCAATTTTGTTGATTTTGTTGTTGATCATAAACCATTTAATTGTTGCCGCTTCACTCGATTAATAAGACTCAATTTCCTCAAATTTTGAGAATAAGCTAGGAGTTCATATAAATGTACAGGAGTAGGGAGACCCTAGTTGGGACTAGTATGGGTGAGTTGGAGGAGAAGAACACACTTTCTCCTCTTCATCTGGTAGTGAGCGGTCACTCAATTTACGCATTGCTTCTCAAAGAAGCGCAGAAGACGAGCACAAACATGTGCATGCTCACCAGTTCTCGGAGTTAAAATACTTCTAGAAGGAAGCATGAGTGCGAATTCTTCGCCAGTTTCGAATTTTGCTACCCAGACAGCTTCAAACCAAGTTCTTTACAATTAGATATATGCTACAATATTCTGAGTTGATTTTCAGAGCTATGCGTGAATCAATGTTTTTTTTCGTTATTAGTTTTGTATGGTCATCGTATTGCCCTATAAAACACATTCACTCCTCCACTCCAACAACTGGTAATTTTGCCAATCCGGCAAGGCTAATTATTTTAACCAGGTTTCATCGAATCCCCGGGATTTCCGACGCCATATGCAGCCCCACTTGACTGTGTTTTCAATATTACTACGGCAGCCTCTAACGTCATTCAACTATCATTCGTTACATTTGATTTAGCGAAGCCAAGTCTTCTGAGTAACCAGTGTTTGGACAGTTATCTACTAGTTGTAGTAGTAGACCGACATGAAAGGCACCATGTCGGCGAACGACTCTGCGGAAGTACCTTACCGGCATCTATAAATACTATGCAGTCCTGGATGCAAGTGCAATTTGTAACGACCACATCTATGCAAAAACACCGAGGGTTCCGAATTCAATATAGAATTCTTTCTGAAGGTGAACATCCGTGTACACGGTGACCGAGTTTGTTTGCGATTGAATGAAGAATTACAGCTGCAATCCAAGAACCGATTTCGACACTGGGCGAACAGATTTTCCACGGATGCGGTGGACATTCAGTTCCAGGTCAACTCTCAGGTTTTTGCAACCGGTTAACTTTATTGCGTAGAACTGATTGTAGGGGAAATAGTTTCACCTGGGTACCCGAAAACTTATCCGAAAAACTCTACCTGCAACTGGCTAATTAGAGTAGAAGCAAGACAGCGGATCTACATAAGGATTGTACATTTGCACTTAGCTCCTACGATCGGTATAGTCAGTAAAATCTGACCGGGTTTGAGACACGCTTTGCAGCCGAATGCGAACGCGCCTCATTGACAATAATTGATGGCTACAAACATGAACTCAGTGAAACTGAGCGAAGGGAGACCTCAGAAGCTTCGGAAGCCAAGTTCTGCGGAAGTCAACTTTATTATTCTGATGAAGGAATGAAAAGTTATCTTTCAAGTGCAAACAGGATAGTCGTCAGACTCATAACTCAGGATGGTCCTGCAGCGTCAATGATGAGCGAAGAAAGAATTGGATTCAAAATTGTTTGGACGGCTGTAGAAGGCTTGATCGGTGAAAATGGAGTTTCAGAGGATTTGAAAACAAGCGACATGCAATCATGCAAAGAACAGTTCGTATGTCACGGTGGACAAGTCTGTGTAGAACAGGTGCGAAATTTAAGCAATTTATTGAAATACAATACTTAGTAGGGTCACGGCGTATGTGCGTCTCGTTCAAGATTGTGCATCCACAGGTCTCTCGTCTGTGACGGGATCCACAACTGTGTCGAGGGGGATTTTTCAGATGAACAACATTGTAATATTTGAAACTTTAATTGAGAACCTAATGAATACTCAGGCTATTCTCGAGAAATAATAACTTCGGCCATCTGTGGATTCTCTCTGATAGTTACGGCAATGCTCATTTTGGTTTGTTGTGACCAATGCCGCAAAAAAAGAAGGCTACGAGCTCTGATCAGAGAACGAAGATCGACAGAAAATGGCAAATGCTTAAATGGAAAACTCTCGAGCACATCGAAAACACACCCTAGTAGGTGACTACTATCTACCAAACTGTGACTAACGTTGAATTCTGTATTTTCTCATTTCAGCTCAAACATTTTTTTAACTTATTGAATTTTTTCAAAATTTTATATCGAAAATGTGATTTTTCAAATAAAAATGATCGATCAACGGAAATCTAGGAACTATTTTATCTTTTTCAGAACCAGAAGGGGAGGGACGGCGGAACGCCGGCCCGAACCTTCTGGTTTTGATTAAATCAGTTGTAATAACTACTTTCCTATCCAAATAACGAAAAAATGAAATTCCTGGTTCAGTCACTTTGGGCAGCCCTAATTGAAGGACCCCCTCCAGTACAAGGGCACCTAAAATAGACCATTTTCTACGAGTTTTGTGCAGTTTTGCTCGTTTTTTACCGTGAAAGAGCTGATTTTTTTCCGAAAAAATTGGTTTGAACAATAGAAGGACACTCTCTATTAGGAGGGAACCCCTAATAGAAGGCCGAACAAAAGGTGGTTTGGAAAATAGAAGGGCATGCCCTTCTAATCAAATAAATACGGTATTCACTTCCTTTTCGGTCTCCCCCTGTACTCTATTGTCCGATTCTAGGCCTTGAGTCCTCGCGCTGTAAACCGCGCCGCACTGTTGCCGATCTCTGTGCGCACGTTGCATTGGGCGTGGTTTTATTTATCATCGTCCCTCCATGGTACGACTTACACCGCTTGAATTTTTTCCTGTCAGTGTCACATTTTTTCCAAGATTTTAATTCAGCTGTTAATTCATTTTCTAACAGAATAATGTCGTCTAGAGGTGTCAGAGCTGCAGGCACCGATGGGACCGATTTTCAAAATCGTCAGCGAATCGCGCAACACTATCAAGAAAGGTATCATCTTTTTTTGAAAGAGCTTTATAAAATGTCATTTTCCAGCGCTCAGTATAAATCAACTTTAAAGATGTTCTTCATTCCTCACTTCTTGATTCTTCTATTCATGTGGCTGAAGGCAAGTGTACTCGATAATATATATGTTCAATTTACTGAAGACTCGCTATAGATTGTAATGGTCATTACCGTCGCACATAGATTCCGCACAAGGATCACGTCTTGTTAACTATCAACATTTTTATAGGTAGGAAGTGAACTTCTGCGGGCGAACTTCGGCTGGGATAACGCTTTCTTCAAACGGTTGGACATGCCGGCGGCCTACCCATGGGAATATGTGTGGTGTTTCTCTTTCATTCCTGTTGTACTTTCGCTTCTATCATTCCAACGGAACAAGGCAAGTCTCGACTAGATGTCATATTGATGAAAATCCGTAACCATTTCGAGCTGTCATCATTTTTGAAACAAAATTCATCCAGAATCTGGATTAACTCTTTGTACAAAGTTAAATTCAAAATTTTGCAGCTGACGTATTTGCACTACGCATATTATACGGAGTTCCTTGTTGGTATCTTCCCGTGTATGATTGGTTTGGGAGGACAACTTCCGGAGCTGATAGAATACCTGAACGATATGGAGAGCAGCAACACACCCACTTTCAAAGTTGTTTTTCTGCAAGTGTCTCTATTGTGTACAAAAATTGAATTCAGGGCACATTCCCAATGGTTATAATCTGGTACATATTTTTTGCCGTCGCTTTACAAATTCATGGATTTTCTATGTATTTCATGCACAATCTCGCTGCCGCCTGGGCGCCAGTCAAAAGAGACTGATCGCTATGACTATATTTGTTGATAGTATTGAACTTGCTGTTGATAGTTTTTTTGTTATTAAATTCGTTCTTGCCAGTTTCGGTTGCCTCGTCTTTTAATTGGTTAATTCCTCTTATTTATCTCTTCTTTTTTATTTGTTCAGTTTCCATTTCCATCTTCAGAATGTGGGGTGAGACGTTCAACGATTCTGAAAACGATGAGTGCGACTTGACTTTGATGAAAAAAGATATGATCAAAGAGCCAATTCATGGTGACTTCACTTTCCCAGAATTGCCTCTTGGTATTCAGGTTAGCTTCATGCAACTATTCAATATTTTCCCATAAAATTATTTTCAGACTGTTGACTTCATGAAAACTCATTTTGGTGCTACCGCTGGAAAATCAATGCAATTCCGCAAGGGTACAACTACACTGGCTTTTGTGTATGAGCCCGCAACCGCAGCTGACAAAGGTGGAATTATCGTGGCGGTGGACTCGAGAGCCTCCAGTGGAGAGTATATCTGTAGGTTGAAAACAGAAGTTTCAATTTTTATTTTTATTTTCACAGCTTCGAAATCCGTTATGAAAATTCTGGACATCGGGGATCGCATGGTGGCTACGATGGCCGGCGGAGCTGCAGATTGCCAGTTCTGGACAAGAATTGTTGCTAAGTATTGCACGTAAGTAAATTAAAAGTTTTTTGGTTCCATGCGAGCGAAATATTTTCAGTTTGTACGAACTCCGCGAGAAGAACGCCATCACTGTTAGTGCTGCAAGCAAGTACTTCGCTAACGTTCTTTATGGATACAGAGGCCAAGGATTGTCCGTGGTAGGTTGAAGTTTGGTGTTTTTGAAATAATTCTAATTTCCAGGGATCTATGGTTGCCGGTTACGATAAGAAAGGACCTCAGATCTTCAAAGTCGACAGCGAAGGAGATCGTTGCTCGCTCAAAGTTTGCTCTGTTGGTTCCGGGTCGTTGAATGCCTATGGTATTCTGGATAACCACTACAAACCAAAAATGACCGATGATGAAGCACGAAAGCTGGGCCTTCGCGCAATCATGCACGCTACGTACCGCGATTCTGGATCTGGAGGGGTTTGCAATTGTATGAAACTACAATTCTTTCTAATCAGTTTACATACATATTTTTCAGTGTGCCATATCACTCCTACCGAAAAAATCCGCTTGCCTCCGATGGATGTCAGCAAGCTGTGGTACGAATTCGCTGATGAACTCGGCCGAGACATCGCCTATAATCCAATGGAGTAATCTTCTTTTTGAAAATGTCCAATTCTTCAACCTCTTTAATTTATTCAATAAAAATGGCGTCTGTCAAAACAATTGAGCGAAATATCGTGCGTAACCTAATTTATCCGAATAAGGTTACCAGCCGTTAGTGTATTTTTTCGTTTAATTTTGCATTCTTTTTGTTGCATATTAAAAATGATAAAGCTTGTATACCAAAGCAGAACCCGTGTCGGACCTGAAGTGAAAATCGAGGTATGCGCCAAGAAGCTGGCCCACTTGGCGATATGCCCAATATTTGAGCGCCTATACGAAATTCCCGTCAAATTCACGAAAAAAACAAACAGTTTTTAATTATTTAATTCCATGATGCAAAAGTAAATGATCGATTTGCTCCGTTTCTTCTGTGGAAATTAGCAAACTTTTTTGAAAGAAGCGAAAATGCCTTTGAAATCTTGATAACTAAAATTGCTATTTCACAGCCAGTTCTTCAAATTTTTCTACATTCCTATGCTTCAAAGAAACGCAATTCCACATTTTTCGTTTTATGCATCGAACATTTGTGAAAAAGTCAGTTTGGTTTTTGTGAATTCTCAATTTTTATTAAAAACCGTGTTAAAAAATTGATAGGATAATTTTTTGAAACTCTGTTATGCAAAAACTGAAGTGTAAGCAAATACGCATTTTTTAAATCCGAAGAGCATTAAAAATTGTCAAGAAGAGTGTTTTCTCACACATTTTTAACAACCACCGTCTAAATGGCCGACTTTCAAAAAAGCGCCGGCGCCGTCGCGAAATGCGCCATTCTGCGGGAAATGCGTCAGCAAACCTCGTCGTTTTCCAGTTTTCACTTCAGGATGCCGGCGCACAGAGAAGTTCCTATCAACAAAGCGCGTTCGCACTTTAACGTTTTTCTGCGTCTCTCCAATAAGCGTGCTTTTTACTTTCTCCGGTTTTGACCAAATTCCACACGGTCTCCCAAAACGCGGTTTCAGTCGTCAGGCTACGATACCATAATATCATATTCATTGACCTGTCGGCGCGGCGTGCTGGTTACTGTAAATATCAGCTAACTCCCGTATTTCTGTTGGTGTTATCGTTTCTGCAAGAAAATATCTGAGCGGAGAAGGGAACCAAAACCGCGTAAACTTGAGAAATATTTTTCAGTATTGTAGGGGGCCACGGGAACCATATGCGCTCTACCGAGACGCAGTGTGTCGGGCCTTTGGTGTCCATTGAGATCACGTTTTTCTGTGTCATTTGGCCCTCTTATCGATTAAAAATGACAGAAATTGATTTTGCCGGCTGAATAATACCGGAAGTGGAGGAGAAAACGTGATCTCAATGGGCGCAAAAGGCTTGACACACGGCGTCTCGGTAGAGCGCATATGGTTCCCGGGGCCCCCTACAATAAATATTCCGCATTGATTCGTACATCAATTCTCACTAAGCAAAAACCAGCTTTCAGTTGTTCAATCAATACACAAGTTCACATTCGATGTATGGGAGAATAGTTTCACGCCTCACACAGAAAATTTTCGCATCTGACCAGTGGGACAGATCCGAATACAATACAGAACCGAAAGATGCACTGCGAGCAGTTCTACTTATCATCCTTTTTTTGCTCACTTTCGGGTCGGGAATGGTGAGAACTAAGAACATTTAAACATTTAAAATAAGAAACCGACAATCAGATGGCTACGTTGCTCAAAGGAGACTGGGCTCGGAGTCATGTACTGTCGTTTGTGTCTTGTGTCGGTGGAGGAGTATTCTTGGGCGCTTGCCTCCTTGATTTGCTACCAGGTATTCGCAAACAAACACTTTTCACGCATTCGATCAATTAACAGATTCTATCGAATCATTTGAAAATACGAAAATTTCTACGAACTTCCCAGTGCCTCTAGCTTGTACCGCCATTGGATTCTTGTTAGTACTCACAGTAGATCAAATAGCAAAGTCAGCTAAAGAGCATAACCTTTTTGGAGTCACTGGATATAACCTTCACGGCCATGCGCATGACTCTGATTATGAAAACGATCAGGCCGGATATATGGACAACGAAGAAGATGGAACTCAAACTAACGTAGGCGTGTCACTGCTTGTATGTGCTCTCTCAGTCCATGCTTTATTCGAAGGACTTTCTTTAGCTGTAACATCCGACGCTTCACAGCTCCTTCAGGTAAACGTTTTGTTTGTCCATGAGGAACTCAGAGTATTTCGGAACTTACTTTCTACAGGGTGGAAGTTCCAGGAATCAATCAAACTCCCATAACTTTTGCCTCAGATATCCAAATAGGATGAAATTTGACAGAGTGGTTGTTGAATGTATAACAAACAAGTTACGTATGAAATTATTAGTGATGGTTTTCGGCCCCATCCTTGCCACATTATCAAAGTATGGACTGGCCAGTCGACTTTCTGTAAATCTATGAAATATATATCTAAATCAGTTGTTAAAACTTTATCGTTTCAAAAACTCAAAAATTTTTCAAAATTCCAATTCTTGCGAGACTGCACAGTTTCCCATTCGAGTGGCCATTCCGTACTTACATGATTTTACAGGGATAGAGCAGAGAGTAATTACGAAAACTGTTGTATAGAACCTAATTTTTTTTTAATATTCTACAATCAGTTTGCCGAATTTCATCCTGCTTGGATATCTGAGATAAAAGTTATAGAAGCTCAAACAATACCGGGCCGGGCCGGAAACTCGAAGCCCACCCTGTACAAAAAATACTATCTTTTCCTTGAACGAGCGCGCCACGGGCGAAACGAGCGAGAGAGAGGCGGCCCAAGCAGAGACGCAGAGACGCAGATTATTAAAGGCGCATAGAGTTATTTCGTAGTGGATATCTCGCAGCGAAAGGAGGCGAGAGCGCCGATTCGAACCGCGCATCTCCATTCTACGTTGAGTGTGCGTTTTTACTCGAAATTTTCTTGAAATTTTATCGATTTTCTCGGTTTTTCGACCGTTTTGTGTCAAAAATTTCGTGTTTTTCACAGTAAAAAGCGATTCCGTTCAAACTCTCGTGATTTACCGGTAATTTATCGCATAATCGTGTTTTTTTCTCTCGTTTCTTTGGCCTAATCCGTGATTTAGAACTGTGTCAAGGAGTTTTTCGATGAGCGACGAGACCCCAGCCCAAGCGCAAACTTCTAGCTCAGCGGCATTGGAAGTTACCGAACAGATGGCCCTAGCTTTTCGAGATGAAATGCTCAAAGCGTTGCGACCGGAGATCCTCGCCCTAGCCACCAAGAAGGAGACCATCACGCCGCAGCCCAAGCTCTCGCAGAAGGGTCTTCAACACCAACTCGACTTCAACACCAAAATTCTCGAGTTGGTCGGACAAATCGGAGTTTCGGAGAGCAACGCCCCAGCAATTACGGAGATCAAAGCCGCTCTCTCGAAAAGAAACGCGGAGATCATTCTGTTGGACACGAACCCGGAGGCGCTGCAGATGCTGGAGCAAGCGACCGCGATGGCAGCGATAACCGGAGGATCCTCAGCACCGGACCCGACGGCGATGTTGTTGATGGCCCAAGCTTTCGGAAGGAAGAGAAGACGTTCCCCATCGCCTCCCAGAAGACCCCAGCCCTTTCGTGGGGAGGATCTCGTTCGCAGGCGCAACGAGATCCGGAATCCAGCCAACAGCTCGTACGGAAGTAGGCCGAACCACGACTACAACGGCAGCCAGCGTGTGGGCAAACGCTCTCAAAGCAATGCTCGCTGTTACCGCTGCCAACAGCTCGGTCACTTCGCCTCAGCATGCCCTCAAAGGTAAGTCCTTCCCAGAGAGACTATCAGACCGTTCACAGTTCTGGGAGAGTTTTACGAAAGAAGAGTGGGTTTTATCGGTAATCAGAGACGGCTTTGTGATTCAATTTGAAGGCAATCCGCCGTCCCTAGCTCCAGAGGGCCCTAGAGGGTCCGCTAAAAGTGATATGAAATTCGTTCTTGCAGAAGTTTCTAATCTGGTCTCTAATGGTGTTGTGGTTCAATCGTTGAAGCCCCTAGCAGTCTCTCCACTCCACGTGGTCACTACAGGTGAGAAGAAACGCCTGATCCTTGATCTAAGTGAGCTGAACAAATCTCTCTCACCGCCGCGTTTCAAACTAGAAAACTGGAAAACGGCCTGGCCGTTCTTGGAGGATGCCAGATGGGCTGCCACTTTTGATTTCAAAAGTGGATACCACCACGTAAAGATCGCCCAAGCTTCGTCGGAGTGGCTGGCCTTCTCACTATCAGATCCGCCAGCGCCACCGTTTTTCAAATTTCAAGCGCTTCCGTTTGGCCTGTCCATCGCCCCTTGGGTTTTCACTAAGATCTTCAAGCCCCTGGTGACAAAGTGGAGAGGCGAGGGAATCACTTTGTTCCTCTATTTGGACGATGGCTTGATACTGGCGCAGACGAGAGAGGAAGCTGAGAAGGCGGTGCGTACAGTACGCAGAGATCTAGAAAATGCTGGAGTGTGTGTTGCAGAGGAAAAATGTAATTGGGTACCATCCCATGAGTTCGCTTGGTTAGGTCTCAAAGGCGATCTATTGGCAGGAACAGTCGAGTTGAGCGACAGAAGGCGCAAGAGTACAAGAGAGCGCCTAGATAATCTGAGAAGGAGCCTGGCTCCGACGGTCCTGGATCGTCAGAAACTACTGGGAAGTCTGGCTTCAATGGATGTTATTGCAGGTGACGTCGCCCAAGCCCGAGCCAGATCGATGATGAGTGTAGTCGCCTCCGCCCAAGCAACAAGTACTTCGGAGAAGAAGAAGTTCCCCCTGAGTCAAGGTGAGTTGACAGAACTGGAGTTCTGGGACAGAAACCTCGAGGCCCTAGCCAAATGCAGAATCAGACAAGATTTCACCCCCGAGTGGTCGCTGTTCACGGACGCATCAGCTACAGGAGTCGGCGCGATCCTGAAAAACGCAGAAGGAAAAGTAAAGCTCCGTTTTTCCAAAATAGGAGAAGCGGGTTATGCGGAAGAGTCGAGTGCGTGGAGAGAACTGACAGCAGCGCAGCTAGCAGTTAGGGCCATTAGAGGCTGGGTAAAAGGGTCTATTTTGTTACATTTAGATAGTCAAGCCGCGGTGTCTATCTTGAGGAAAGGCTCAATGAAAAAGAAACTGCAAAGAATCGCAGAAGAGACCTGGGCGGATTTAGAACTGATAGGGTCTTTCAAATGTGTATGGATCCCGAGAGAACTGAACTGTGAAGCAGACGACGCGAGTAGAGACTTCGATTACGACGATTGGGGTTTGCTGGGACACGTGGTAGACTGGGCTAAGAACAGATGGGGTGCGCCGAAATGCGACTGGTTCGCAAGCGGAGACAACGCCAAAGCACCTGTTTTCTTCACCAGAAACCCGGAGAAAGGCACTAGTGGAGTAGACGTGTTCGAGCATGTCGAAAGAGCTTCAGACCGGGGTCTTGCTTGGTGGGTTCCCCCTCCGAACCTAGTTCCCAGACTAATGATAGAGGCGAGAAGACGGAAGGCTACGGGTATCCTGGGGGTCCCTGTGTGGCCGGGACACGCCAGTTACCAAGCAATCACGGACAGTAATGGGGAATGGTCTAGATACTTTAAAGACTGGAAATTGTTCCCGAGGAACGCCAGAATTATTGCCCCAGGCGAAGGTTCTAGTAAGGGAGAACGTTTCAATTCCAATTTCTGTAGATCCGAGTTCTTTCTAGCCCTTGTAGACTTCTCACAGTAGGCCCCAGGCTTTGTAGGTCTACACCCTCCGTAACCAAACATAGTTAAAAGTCAATAAAATCTGTAACCTATGATTCTCCCTAGCGCTCAGTGAAAAGGAAAAGTTATTATCGAGTAGCGAAGAGAAGCGATAATAGTATCTTTTCCTTGAACGAGCGGGCCACGGGCAAATGGAGCGAGAGAGAGGCGGCCCAAGCGAAGACGCAGAGACGCAGAGTCTTAAAGGCGCATGTATTTATTTATAGACGATATCTCGCAGCGAAAGGAGATGAGAGCGCAGTTTCGAACCGCTCATCTTCATTCTACGTTGAGT
>LR538426.1:396083-436042 GCA_900883565.2 Caenorhabditis panamensis | reverse complement strand
GGGGTTGCGATTTTAAGCTTTTATTTTATAATTTCCAGTTCCATCGGAATGTGTGGAAGCAGAGTCTTCTACTGAGTAAAAAATCATGGAGTGCTAAACTTTCTGGTATGCAATACTTTGCACCGATTTCCGCTACTGGAACCAACAAACAAAAGTTCCGCTGGCTTCCGAGAGAAGTTATTGACGACAAAGACACAGGTGGTTTCGCAGATGATTTCGTTCAGAAGTTCACAGCAACAGGGGAAGCTGTCGGAGGAGTAGTTCAGCCAGGTTACTATAGACATATGTAGTTTACAAAAAAGGAATGTTTATTCATTTTCAGAATTTGAGTTTGGGGAAAAAATTCAGCTGCAAAGAATTGTATCACGATGTAGCTGCCAGATTTATTTCTGTTACTTTTCCGATGAACTGAAAACAGATTCTAGTGAGGACATTTCTGTTCCACCACAAGTCAGTCAGAAACACCAACTGCTGAATACAGATACGGAAGGAATCGATGTTTTGACTCTGAAACATAACATGTTGGAAGTAATGAGCAATTCTGAACAAGTAGGATAATATGAGTTACATGTGTATGTGATTGATTTTCAGTATGAGATGGTAGTCGATATTGTCAACAACTTGGCCTTGTTTGTTGATCCCAATAAGAAAGAAATTGGCGAGCAGCGTAGAAGACTTCGCTTTGAGTGTCAATTGATGAACATAAGTGAATTGAGAGACAAAATTATGAGATACCAATCTGATCTTCGTGAAATAGTTTCTCTTGGAAGGTATCTTGAACGGCAACTATTTTACTTGAACCAAGGAGAACATGAATACGTGGAAGATACTGAAGAGGAACTAACTATAGAAGCAGAGGAAACCAAGCAGCGGATGTTGACGGTGTCGGAGCGACTTTCCACTTATATCAGCTCATATAAACAACTCCAAATCAGCCACTTGAAAAACTATGACAGTCGTGAAGAAAAAAAAGGTGTCGAAATAGTTAGAAGGTTTGAAGTTTGCTTCGAGGATTGCACTTGGAAACTAACTGAGAGTGATGGTCAGATTGCATTGGCTCAAACTCAAATCAGGAACTTTTTGTAAGAATAGCTATTTGGATATACTAGGTTTCCATTGGCAACCGATTAATTTGAATTATTTACAGGTATACTCGGACTGTCCGAGACAGCAACTGCGGGGACCACCTGTTCGAAGTTGGTAGCGTCCGGATTGCGAACTTGCTACCAGATTCAATCTATAAGCATGCACTTCATCGAGATGAAACTCATCATTCTCGTCAGCCAGCTATACGGTTGTTCGTTAGAGATATGCCACCTGTTGGAGGTATAAGTGTCAAAGAACATTTCGAACTGAATATCGCTCCAATGGTTGCTGAAATAACGCACAAACTTTTTGACAAAATGATGGTTTTCTTTTTTCCTGGACGTAACATTCATACGAATGATTCTCTGGAAACAGAAGTTGATGCATCAGTAAGTTGTCATGCTTTATAGTGACAGTTGATAGAGAAAACCTCATCCTGTCAAATAATGTTGGTTTTGCGTTTCCGAATCGAAGTTTTCAGACGTTTTCATTCACTAGAAAAATTGCTAGTAGTTTGAGCATGAAGAGCAATAAATCAGCAACAGAAAAAATTGTTATGCAGGTGAGTCATTTAACTTTCTTTGCGTTCTCTGCGCAATTCTCAAGTTTCAGCAGAAAATCTACGAAAAAGATGACATTGACCGTATGAAGGAACGAGCAGACAAAGTTAACCATTTCATGTACATCAAGATACCAGAAGTGTCGTTCGTGGTTTCCTACAAGGTAAATCAAGCGACTAATGTTTTCAAACGCTCTAATATACTCAGGGAAACAAAGACAAAAATCTGATTGATGTAAATCAGTTCAATTTCGTTTTTCCGCTGTGCGAATATCATGAGCAAAATTGGACATGGCTCGACTTGGCTCTTGCAGTGAAGCAAAGGTGTAAGAGAGTGTTGTTGCAACAGGTTGGAATAACCTTTTACTTTTTCTAATTCTATGTTTCAGTTCATGCGGCAAAAACTTCTTCGAAATAGGATTTCAAACTTTTCGATCGATCCGATCCAGCAGGGAATAAGTGAAGATGAAAAGAAAATAATTGCGATTGGAATCGTAGGTTTTTAAAAAATTTTCATAAAAAACTGCCGTCTTTATACTTCAAACTATAATATAGAAAAAGAAACCCGGCAACAACACAAATATTCGTGCAAAAGTAAATTACTAGGAAAGTCCGTTTTTTACCTAGCCTATTTGAACTTTTTCAATGGATAGATCTCAGCTGAGCACATTTTCGGTACATCATTCTCACAAAAAGCGCTTCCTAAGTGCACTTTTGGCCAAAATTTTGGGAGCCCAAAGTCAAAATCGGGATTTTGAAGACCAATTTGAAACAGTTCCCGGTAGTTTACAGAAGATTATAGTAATGCAAAGAACAGAGCTAAATTTGTTCTATCAATCCTGATAAAAATCGAAAAAAAGTTTGGCCGACCTTCCAACTCGGCAAAACGTTTTCAAATTTTTTACAACTTTCTACAACCCTGGGAGAGGACTGTAATCAACTTGTAGAAAGTTGTAACCAATTTAATATCATTGTGTCATGTACAAATCTTTACAAGTTGCTCACAACTTTCAACAAGTTGGTTACAACTTTCTACAAGTTACTTACAATCCTGGGAGATTACTGTAACTAACTTGTAGAAAGTTGTAACCAACTTGTAAAACATTGTACTCAACACAGTGAGGTTAAATTGGTTACAACTTTTTGACAAGTTAGTTACAGTTCTCTCAGAGGTTTGTAGAAAGTTGTAACCAATTCCACAACGTTTTGCCTTAAGGCATACAAGGATTGCTTTATGTAAAGTTTATGAGAAGAGAACAAAGATTTCAATTCGATAACCCAACTAAACGAGTTTTTTATTCAGGCCAACACCGATCAGAACTCCCGGAAGAACAAAAAATCGGAGGAGTGATGCCCTGTTAGACAACTCGGAGACAAATGACTACATATCTCATCATAGTATGCGCTTTTATTGCCAGGACTGTACTGTTTTATCTTCTGGGTCAGGAAAGCATTAAGGTACTCTAATAATACGTGTGAATGTTCAAAAACATATAAGAATGGCCAGACTTATTGTAAAAAGTTTTTTATTTCCGGCATCTAAACGCTATTTTGCCCCCATTTCTGCTACTTTCCAAAACCAAAAGGTCTTTGGTACATCCTGTTTCACAAGAAAGCAGGTGACGGAACGCTGAGCGGTACCAGCTAACTTCTGAAAAAAAGTTTTCTTTGAATCTGGCAGTGAATTTGATTACCTTGAAAGCAGTCAACCAAGCTTTCTTCTGGCTTCTGACCTCGGTGGCAAGCCAAGTATCCGAGCAGGCTTCGTTCTCCCAGTCGTACATTGAAAACCTCTTGGTTCTTTCATTCTCCCTGAAATTAACACTAGTAGAATGTGCTCTTATTAGTGAAAAAAGTTTTTTCTGTACTTACATCAACGCCATCTGGAACAGGTATAAGAAAACCGTCACTTTGTGTTGATCCGGTGAGTCGAATGAAACTATAATTGTGTGCGTTCCGTTGTCGTTCTTCACTGGTTTTTGCTCTTGAAGCCAGGGAGTGAGCAGCTCGGCAGTTGCGTCATTCCGACATTCAAACTTCGGGAATCTCTATTCGCACATTTCACTAATCCGCGTTGGTTCCGATTTACATGCGACCATATCAGCTTCATTGAACTCGGAGAATCTGAAGATCAACAATTAGTTATGTGAAATTTCCCAAATCTAATACCCGAGAAGACGGACTATTGACGCCATAGACTGTACTGGGCCGGAACGTCCTTTTGGACCACTGCACCAAGCAGAACGAAACGTCTGGCTTTTTTTAAGCTTCTTGATCGTTGCTGAATTCCTTCGAAGTAGGCAGCAAATGCTCCGATTGATGGCCAATAGAGATCTTTCTCATCCTCATCAACAGTTTCCACATGCTCCGTTTGCTCGTCAATCAACAGGTCCGAGATGCTTGCCACTGCTGGCCGTTTCGCAAACTGCGCCACAAACAACCTAGAAGTGATTATTTTAACAACATCGTATTGGTAGTTCGCAAACCTCTTCTTAACTTCCTCTGCTTGGTTTCTCTGGAACTTTTCGAGCAGCAGACACTTCGAAGCGTACGGAACCTCCAAAACCACCAATTTCTCCACAAAGTTTCCAAAATCCTGTAATGAAAGAATGCATTGATAAATCAAGAATAAAACAAGAAACTCACTGTTTTTTGATGTCAGCGCAGGACACCCGGTTCAACAGCAAACTCTCGCAGTGTTGCCAGAAGCGGTTCGAAGGGAATTGCTTGCATTCCTTCCAAACTGCATTCCAGATGATCTTCTGCTCCTGATCGGTGAGCCCGAGTGTCTCCGGTGCCACTGCCATCGTCTGATCCACAGGCTTCTGCTCTGACTCGCACTTAAGAATGACTCGCACCGAATCAGGAAACTCCGTCTCAAAGACATCATCGGCTGGGGCAGTGTCAAGTTTGTCAATGAGCTGCTGGTCTTCTGCCACCATGGAAGATGTTGACATTTGTTGCGTGAGCTCCAAAACCGACGAACAAGACTGAAAAATGGAAGTATAAAACATGACATTCTGATAGGATTACTAGAACTAATCACTGTACAATGACAGTACAATGATATACAATATGATAAACAATTGATTCTTATATACTATCGAATTTCAAAATCTTACCACGATTATTTGCCTGACTCTGAAGCCGTATCTGTCAATGTAGATTTGGACGTCGTCTTGTAGATAGTACGGCCGGTAGTGGTTGTCATGCAGCTCGAAGAGGAAGTTTTCTCGGAATTTCTTCACGATCTTGTCCATCTTCGCCTGTGTCAACTTCCTCTTCTCCATCCTCGCCAGTGACATCTCGATGACGAAAACGCCACAGTTGAAGTTATCCTTCTGGTGTGGGATCTCCGGACCGGCAAGTGCTGTTGGAGCAGTTCCAAGGTGGTTTCTGCGGAAGTCATTGATGGGTCCTGGAACACTGTCATCGTGCCATTTTTAGCGGTTTTCCTTAAAATAAATGACAATTTTCAGCAAAAATAGGAAAAGCGTGCCTCAGAGCATCGAAAAGAAGTGAAAACAACTGGAATTGCTAGAAATTCACTGCGATATATTCGGAAATCCCGACAGTTCATCCAATTCACTGATGTGTTCATCATTTTAACGACCAAATAACACGGAATTTATCGTTTTCTCTTGTTTTTCGCTACTTTCGATTAATTTTTGAGCGGAAAACGACTGATTTTCAAGAATTTCACTCAGAACTTCTGAGTGAAAGTTTTTTGAGTTACGGTAACACTCGCATTCGCGTGTGTCGCCGCCGCGGAAGCTCACGTACACTTTTACAGGGCAAATACTTTTTTACTACCATCTTTTTTACTCCTATTACTTTTTTACTACCCATCTTAGTTACTACCAGATATTAGTTACTACCATCTGTCTTTGTTACTACCTGTCTTAGTTACTACCAGATCTTTTTTACTCCCACAACATATTTTTTACTACTTCCAGGATATGGGTCCAAATGTGGGATTTTTTACTACCAGATCTTTTTTACTCCCAAAACGTCTTTATTACTACCTCTTGTCGTTCGACAGAACTTCAGAAGATCCTTCGCATACCCTCTATGCGTTTCCAAATGTTGGTTCAAACACCAGAGATATTATGAATTGATCTAAAAGTCCGCAGATTAGTAAACTTCACCCTCCCAAACCCCAATCTGGTCACAGGGAATCTGCAACAGCTTCAGCTGGAACGTTCAACTGTACAGTACTATCTTTCTTTTCTCTCAACCTTCACAACCCAAAAACCTAGAAAGCTGCTTCATCAGAATTATTAGTCGACGAATATAAAAAATAAACTACCAGGTCGGTGAAGCATTTCCATTTCTTGAAAGTGGAATAGAGTACGTCTTCATTCCGATTGTTGTTTGAAAGGGGAGGTTTGCTGATCTGCGGGCTCTTAGATTAATTCATAATATCTCTGGTGTTTGAACCAACATTTGGAAACGCATAGTGGGTATGCGAAGGATCTTCTGAAGTTCTGTCGAACGACAAGAGGTAGTAATAAAGACGTTTTGGGAGTAAAAAAGATCTGGTAGTAAAAAATCCCACATTTGGACCCATATCCTGGAAGTAGTAAAAAATATGTTGTGGGAGTAAAAAAGATCTGGTAGTAACTAAGACAGGTAGTAACAAAGACAGATGGTAGTAACTAATATCTGGTAGTAACTAAGATGGGTAGTAAAAAAGTAAAAGGAGTAAAAAAGATGGTAGTAAAAAAGTATTTGCCCTTTTACAGGCCGTGCGTACGCGATCGCGCGAGCTGCCGCGGCGGCGGTGACACACGTGCTTGCAAGTGTTACCGTAACCCTTTTTCTCACTGGTAAAGAAAATCTCCGAAAAATTCACAACTCGCGGAGAACTGGCAGTTTCAAACTTCCCTCCAATGCTGAAAGTTCATCGAGAAATGCGCCAGCCCGCGCCTCGTGTCGAGAAACGCGCCCTTGGCGCATTCGACATCCGGGACACCGTGCAGAGATATATAAATGCTCTTCATTTTTATTCACGCTGATCACGCTACCTTTTCTTTATCTAACACCAGTTCACACCTGTGCTAAACAACGCCGGCAACAGCAATGCGATATCGTATGTGGCAAAAAACAGCCCCGCGGATTCCGAAGCCCATAGGCCTATTTTTGAAACTCTGACGACACGTTTGGAATCAGCGTTTGCGAATCTCTCAGAATTGACAATTTTTAGGTCAATAGAAAAAACGATGTATTTCAAATATTCATTCAAGAACCGAGCCGCGAATTTGCAAAATTCCAGCCACAATTTTTAGGTCAATAGAAAAAACGATGTATTTAGAATATTCATTCAAGAACCGCGCCGCAAATTTGCAAAATTCCAGCCAATCAATGTCATTCCACACGGGCTCCGCCTCACATGATTCATCACCCGTATTTAAATAAATTTGAAATTTTTGTTTCAAACTTTTCAATATGAAATTCAATTGGAAACGAGTGAATCGGTCATCTTGTCAGTTCTAAAAACATTTCCTAAGCTTCTTCCTTCCCAATAGCGATCAATTTTCCTCACGATGGTCTTGACCTTGAGCGCCGCTGTTCAATCTTTGTTTATTTCTCTGTGTCTATCCTTGCAGTTGTCCAATTCCACGTCGCGTTTGCGCCGCGTGCGTTCCGCCGTGTCCACTCTTACACTAAACTTCGTAGCTAAATACGCGTAGTATACCTCTTATTATTTTCCTGTGTTCTTCAATCTTCTCATTTTGTTATGAACGCTCCGTAGTTTCTCTTATTTTTCAGTTCCCCTATGAAAATTTTCCTGCTTGCTGTTCTCGCTGTTGGAGTCTTCTCCCAGGAAGATGCCAAAGGTCCAAAAGTTACTGATAAGGTATTCTTCGACATTGAAATCGGAGGCAAGCCAGTTGGTCAAATCGTTATTGGGCTGTTCGGTAAAACTGTTCCAAAAACGGCAACAAATTTCATCGAACTAGCTAAGAAGCCCAAGGTTTGTGAAGTGGAATGAATTGCACTTTTTAAACTTTCTTTTTTGAGGGAGAAGGATACGCCGGCAGCAAATTCCACCGAGTGATTCAGGATTTCATGATTCAAGGAGGAGATTTCACTCGTGGGGACGGAACGGGTGGTCGTTCTATTTATGGCGAAAAGTTTGCCGATGAGAACTTCAAACTGAAGCACTATGGGGCGGGATGGCTTTCAATGGCGAACGCGGGTAAGGATACCAACGGATCACAGTTTTTCATCACCACCGTCAAGACACCGTGGCTCGACGGACGCCATGTCGTTTTTGGAAAAGTTCTTGAAGGCATGGATGTTGTCCGGAAAATTGAGCAAACTGAAAAATTGCCGGGAGATAGACCGAAACAGGACGTGATCATTGCTGCTTCTGGACACATTACCGTCGATACACCATTCGCAGTTGAGCGAGAGGGTGTCAATTAATTTATTTGTCTTTAGTTATTTAAGCGTGTGATTCTCAGTACTTGTGTTTTATTATAATTGAGAAAAATAAACTGTTTTATGGATGAACAACAACCATAAGAAAAACAGGTCAGCGTTTATTTGTCCTCACGTAGGAGAAATAAAAAAAAAATCACAAACTCAGCAAGTATGGTAGCGAAACATTTCAACTATGTAGATTCTAATCCTCTTCCCAAATGCCGTCCAGTCTAGATCTGATACCCATTCCATGCAATGCGGCTAATGCAGCCACTTGCTCGGCCATTCGGATGTTGGGTTGACCTACTCCCGATCGGTATTTGTTGTCTCCTATACAAGCGGTTGCAACATATCTCTTGTCGTCTCGTTTTACCTTGAAATCGAAAAGTTTATAATTACGTTGTTGGGACCCCCACCACTTCGTAAGCAGGTTTTCCTCTCTTCGTTTCTAAGCAAAACTCGTTGAGAACCATTTTCGGTGTTTGCGAGAAACCGGTTGAATTTTTGAGTTTTTTTCTAAAAGAAACACATTTTTAAAATGCTTAAGAACAGTCAAGAGTTTGAGGAGACTTTAAGAAATAACTGACAAAGGGAACGAGACGTCAATATTGTAGATTCCATCTTCATCGAGCCTTGGCCGTTTTTTAGATTGTTTTCGTTGACGATCCTTTTTCCATTCCTAGAAGATTAACTATGTGCATTAGAGTATCCAGAAAGATATGATAATTCTCAATAATCTTAATTTACTCACATTGTAAACTTCTTCTTTGCCAAAAGCTTGACAGATTTGCAACACACTTCCTGCGGAAACAGTGGCTTTTCCTCGGGGATCGTGTTCTTGATCTCCCCCGAGAATTCTTTGAACTACATACTTTGTCAATGTGTAAGATTCGTCGTATCGACAAGCCTGTATGGACCAGGGGTGAAAAATTAGGTGGAAGTCGGTGAAACTCAACTCACCAAATCCAGGAAACTCGCAATGTCGTCATATTTAGACAAGATGCCCTCTTTGCGGAAAATCGACGGCACTGCGAGTGCTTTTCTGGCAATCATGATGCTACTAGTTTCTGTAATTGTTCTCAAACGCTCAATGTCTCGGAACTCGTCGATTTCTCCAGAAAGTCCACTAAAAAGTAATGTATGTTTTTGTTTCGCCGATGCTCGCACAATGTAAAATCTCAGCAAAGCTACAAAACGTAAGATAAATGACTTACTTCGAAATCACAGGAATTCTCACGGCTCTGGCCACTTCTCGAATTTCATTCACACGACATGGATCCGGCTGTCTTTCATCTCGACGCCTTCCGTGAACCCCTAGTGCAGCCACTCCGCATTTTTCAATTTCACGAACTAAGTTTAGAGTTTCGTTCTCGTCGTCAAGTACTCGAATTTTACAAGAAACAGGTACTATAGCCGCAGCTGTTAACATAGTTAAAATCTGAAACAATCTCAGTGAGGTCTTTAGTCGGTTTATTGTCGAACCTCTTTGACTTTATCCGTTTTCTTCAGAAGCGCAGAGCCCATACCACAGTGTACTGAGAAAGGTTTCGGACAGCCCATGTTAACGTCAATTCCAGCAACGTCGTCACCACTACAAAAAAGGTTTATAAAATGAAGAATCCATGTAATCACATCAATTTGGCAACTTCAGCAGCACTTTCTCCACAATTAGTTCCTATTTGTAGGACACACTTTCCCTTTTCCTCTGGTGCCAGCCGTAGAATAATGTCATCACCGTTCCTATAGTCAATCGTTCCGATCGATTCTGGAAACTCATTCTCACAGATTGTAAAGCAACTGAACTTCAACACTCTGCTGATTTACCAGACTATGTCGGAAAAAACAAGCTCAACAGAGATTTCAGATAGGGAATATGCGCTGAAGTCGTCAAGAAAGCTTACCATTAATCACTCTCCGTGCTCCTATAAGTTTCTGATCAACGATTTCTTCAGTATAACAAAGGTCAGCCCCGTACTGTAAACATTGCAATCTTAAAAATAATGTTTAAGATAATAACTTTGAATGAAAGTATGCAAACTGAACCGCAAAGGCGTTCTTCCTGCTCGGACCATGGGTGCGAGAATGATTTTGTTTGAATATAAATCGGACATCTGAAAACATGAAGGAATGAACTTTGGAGAGGAGTGGGATGACTGATACGAGTAAAAAAAACATAATTTTTCGTCATAGTAAGAAAAGTACGGTTGGGTATTACTAGTTTCACCCAAGGTTTTAAATATTCCAGCGGAATGCGTTCAATTGAAAATTTCAGAAAAAAATGTATCTTTTCCTGAAAATATCCGAGCGGACTACACGAAAAGTTCGGTGGAGCGCACATGCGCGGCTGCGATTTTTTCCATTTCTTGGTCATGGGTTCCTAGGCCACGAACAAGTCAGCCTACTGTAGCCAGGTTGGCCACGCCCACTTGGAAATCTTACCACTAGTAAAATTCAATATTTCTCAACAGCCAAGCTTTTAAATCAGAAACAAATTGTTTCTTTAAGAAAAAAAAATAATTTGGAGTCATTGTCTGAGTCATTGACCATCTCAATTCATTAAACTCTGGCAAAGACATCAATTTCAAGTTTGGACTAGAAAATTCATTGGGAATTGAAATGTCGGTTTTTCTAAAACCTAGTATCACAGCGAACATGGGTTGACCGAAGTACTCGCTCGAGCTCTCGCAAGGTCTGTGGAGGTGGGAACTCGTTGGCAGCCAACTTTCACTAGAGAATTAATGCGGCTAGCAGTTAACTAGCTTCAATGTGTTCTTTATTGTGAAACTTCCAAATTTTTCTCATGTTGTGAAGAGCGTGCGAATTTGCTGAGGATGCACGTGGCGCATTCACGCTCTAATGCAACTTACCCTTTTTCTCTCTGAATCTCTTCTGTTAGTGTATCGACTTCGATTGGTCTCCTCACCTGCCACTCGAAATGAACCTAAAAGCCGTTCAGTTTCACTGACAAACTGTCATTGACAATTGTTTAATAAAATATGTATTCACACACTTGAATGGTTGTTTTACAGACCCAGGGAATCAAACCCAAAACAGATATGAGACGATCTATCTGCGAAACTGCTTCGAACACAAGACTTTCCACTCGAAAACTGGAAGAAGATGTAAATAGTCTTGAAGTATGGCATCCTTTTCTCAATTTCCAAATATATTAAACTTTACCTACAGAGTTCTCTGCACAGAACAAATAGTCTGCTAAGAAGACTTTACCCATTGATACGCGAACGAGAAAATGTAGGGTTCTACTTTTATTCATCTTTCTAAATTCTGAATTTTCAGAACATATCGTTACCCCGCCGATGGGACGTTAGCCAAACATCCTCGTATCTGGAAATCAGTCGGAATGGGTTCACCGTGTCTTTCAAGAAAAGTAATGCTTTCATGATAGCTTTCATAGCCCAATCCACCTGGCGTTTCGGTGAAAATACCAATTTCTGTAAAAAATGTGCTCACCGTTGGAAGGGAGAAATTAAGGGAAAAAATTTCAAAGCCCCGAATCTAGTGATCACACTTAGAGTTTTCAATTGATGTCATGTCAAATTCAGATGCAAGCCTACAGGACGATACCGATCCTTCCGGAGTTGTTCGAGCTGATGCACCTATTCCATCTAGTATTGGGCTCTATTACTTTGAAATCAAAATTATCCATGGTCATCGTGGATGTATGGGCATTGGGCTCAGTAAAGCAGGTGGAGAACTGAATAGAATGCCTGGTTGGGATCCTTCGTGTTTTGGATACCATGGTGATGACGGAAATTTCTTTTTTGCATGCGGAAATGGGACTCCTTACGGCCCCAAATTTGGGACAGGCGATGTGATTGGTTGTGGAATAGATACAATGCTTAACCAAGTCTTCTTCACAAAAAATGGAAAGCATCTTGGAGTTGCGCATCAAGGGACCGAACCTCTTGGGGAGCTGTACCCAACTGTTGGCCTGAAAACTCCAGGAGAACAGCTTCAAGCCAACTTTGGTCTGAAACCATTCATGTTCGATTTCGAGAGCTATTGCAAGGTGAGAGAAGTCAACTCATTAACCCGTTCAATATAACTCCATAACTCGGGTTCCATCTTATAAAAGTTTTTTTCAGATGTTGAACAAGGACAAAGCCAGTGTTTTAGAAAGAACAAAAATGCCTGAAAACATAGGGTTGAAAATGAATAGGTAAAATTTTTCCATTAATTATATTCGAAACAGTTGAGTCAGAATCGTATCCTCCTTCCTTGGAAACAGTGGTGCATTCGAAACACTGAAAGCTTTCAAGACAGCATCTAGTCAAAAAATGAACGAGAATGCGTTCCTCGAACATCGAAAAGGTTAGAAACATCTTGATTAAAGACTAAATTTCTCAGCAAACTAATCTCATTTGAAGAACTTGCTGACATGATTATGAATGCAGAACAAGGAGCAGTGATTCAAGAGAAGCTAGAAGAGTACTTCCCAGGATGTCTCGAGCGCGATTCTAGAGTACAACTAGCTTTGTACTGTTTACGCTACATTGATTTAACCAGTACTTTGTTGGACCCACCGTCAAGCTTCAAAAAGCCAATCAGCGAATATTGTAAGTTCCAAACATTTACTTCTCGTAGCCTTAGAGTCAAAGACCTCTGAACATCTGCTGATGAGCGACGCAGATGCAAAAATGTTAGCTTTACCACCTATTAATGGCCAAGTATTTAACCATCACGTGAAGTGAGATCTCTTTGCGATGAGAAAAGCATGGAGATTCAATTTAGGAACATTTGTTTTTGATTTTTTCGATGATCTCTTGCTCACAAATATCAATGTTTCTATGGCTATGATCCAATCACTCTGAATGCAATTTGTTATCAATTATTTTCATTGTTTTCTAATCGGGTCCCGAATTCAGGCCAGCCTCGGTATCCCACGGAGTCCCAACAAAAACGAAAAAACAACATAACTGGAAAATCACAAAAGAGAAATCGACAAAGTTTGTTTTAATGGATTCCGAATGTCAGTCTGAAGAAATTTCAGGTTGCCACACCTCCGACATCTCTGAGTCTGCATCAAGGCGATGTATCACCGATAAAAAGTATTATTTTCTTTGAGTCACTAATTTTTAAACACATTTTTGGAAAACTTTTTTCAGACCTGAATCCTTCTTAAACAACCCTAAGATCAATGAAAATTTCATTGATGAAGACACAGGAGAAGAAATAATACGAATTGGTTAGTTCCTAGGAGTTTTAGATTCTCTAAAATTCGAATAAGTCTTCAGAAAATCAAACCATCACAAAGAGTATGTATGTTGATCTCTGCTCCTCTGAACAGTAAGTCTCAAATTTTCAACTGTTTGTGAGAAACTGTATTTCTGGATTACTTTCAGATACGAAAAGCTGTCGTATATTATAAAAATGGGTCGCGAGATGACGAAGTTATCGAAAGTTGTCAACCTAACAACAAAAGAAAGAGAAATCCTAGAAGTAAGCGTGTTTTCAATACAGCATAAAGTGATACTTTTTCTCTTCAGGCATCTATGTTCATACCTTTTTCAACGTGTCGTTTCGACAAACACCCATTGTCATCTGCACAAAGACGGTACATTGCAAACCTTGTAACAGTAATGGTAAACGACTCGTTGAACTTTGATGAGTCGAATGGAGATTTTGATAACGCTGGTAGTGATACAAAAGTTTATTCTGAGCTCCGAGGAATGTTCTATGCGTGGAAAGGACTACATGCGGACGCTTCAGCGAGAGATAATCCTTCAGCTGCTATTGCATTCATGAGGAGCATGGTGAGATATCATTTTTTGCTTCTACCAGAGCATAAGTATGGAATCGAAACCAACGTTTTAAAGGTTGTTCAATTGGAAAACTTCGGTGAAGGAAGTATTGACTATTCTGACGAACCTATGGAGGAAGATCAGCAAAAAGAAAGCAACGATGATACCGAGCAATAAATACAAGTGCAATGCAGTGAGACAAAGATCATCATTTACTGCTTGAGATCATGATCTCTCATCTGTGAAAAACATTTTTTCAAAAATAAAGTTCTTCATTTTCCCGATAGGTTTCCGAAACTCAAAATGTTTCTATAACAAATTTGAAAAAAACTTGGAAATCATGTGAGCTTCGCCATGACTACAACAGCTTGATTCGTATGCACGACGGATTAATTGAATATCCGGCTTGTTGGGGCCGCGAACGAGGCATTTGCATGCTATGAAGAGTCGACGAGTGACTTCAGGGGATCCAAGATGCAATCGCGAACTGAAAAAAGAAATTTAAAAAAAAGAAAAAGAGATGTTTTCTCACATGTAATGTTCAAGTCCTTTCACTGCTAGTTCATCAAAATTTTTTGGAAGAGCTTCATCTGGCAACAGGCTAACACAGAAAGCAATCTGCTCATCCAGTTGAAGTATAGCAACATTGCACTCCGCCAATATTTTTCCATATTCTGCTCGAAGATGACATAGTTTCGAGAACTCATCAGGCGTCCCTCCTGGAAAAGGTATTATCTCGTACTGTAGTTCATCGTGCACTATTTTACCGTAAGCTGATGTCGAGTTAACCACGTAAAACTTTTCCATTTTTTCTATCAGATCTGTAGTGGTTTGGGATACCTAAAGCCAAAATTTTCAGAATTATTAACATACAAAAGTGCCTACCTCTTCGGGAGATACTAGAGAATGCTTCCCACAGGTGATACATACGGTTCCTTTGACGTACCCAGTACATTGAGGATCAGGGCATCGAGAAGCCAGTCCTATCAAATCTTGATCTTCATTCAAGCACATTTCGCAGCAACAGTTAATGAAATGGACTCCCCGTATAGCCTTCCGACGCTCTGATGTTGGAAGCATCCTAGACACATAGGATATTGTGATCTGGAATAGTTATTAGCATACATTTTCATAGCCAGAACTTTTCACGGGGTGTTTAAACAATTGTAGAATGCAAGACGTATTTCAAGGGAGGTGATCTTGCTCTAAAAGCTTTTTGGCGCTGTGATGTAGAATTTTTCCCATCGCGTGGATGGGGGAGCTCACAACGAAAAGCAGCTCCAACATTTCTCAAAAATATGATAGTGTGCATGAAAATCTCACCGAATGAGTATAGACGTTGCTAGCTGAACGGAGAACAGCTTCGAGACCATTGAAAACTATATGCGAATTTGAAGAACATGAGTGGTTGTGCTTGGCAAGTCCGACATAGACGCCAGATCCAATTGGTTCCACCCTTTCTTCATCAATGATACTGAACGAATTGCACAAAACACTACATATCATTCCACCTAGTGCAATGTTGTCAATTTTTCCCGATAAGTAATCTGTAACAAATTACTGTTTTAACTTAAAAGACTTTAAATATTTTCTCGGTAATCAGCGGAAACTTCTCATAATCTTCATGCAAGCCCAAGCTTCTGTGGGAGATGGCAAAGAGTTTGCGCAATTTAGTCGTATACAGACAAAACTCACTGTTTCCAGCGGTACTGATGATGGCAATAATGTTTGAAATAAACTCATTATGAGCAGAACTCGAACGAAATTCCGTGTAATCTGTAATATTCTTTTCAGCTTCACATGCTTATCAAACGGTAATACTTGTTTCTAAATCATGAAAAGCAGTCCCATTAAAGCTATGCTTCTGCATTGCTTCCGAATTGCTCAGAATAACACGTATACAAAGACGTGTTGTGCTGGTCATCGACATTTTCCCTTTTTGAGACTGCAAGATCACACATTCTTTCTGTAACAACTTGATTAGTGGGGATTTTTTTTCAATCAGTTACCGAATGCAAACTTTTCCAATCACCCCTTTGACACTTCAGAGAGCAATAGGACACTTCCAAACAATCGTCGCACGTAACACTTTGTTCATTGTTTCTGGAAGCCATTAGAGTGTGAGAAAAATTAGAATCAGCTGTTCCCATAAAAAAGTTTAGGAGAACATTTCTATATTTTGTTTTGGTTTTCTATCGAAGTATTCAGGTTATGAGAACAGTCTGCTATAAAAATTCGAATAGATGAAGTAGGAAAGCTTGTGAAATAAAAGTGTTTCTACTTATTGAAGTCAGCTGGCTCGCCAATCTGCTCATGGCTATGTGGTCGTATATCGTATCATATCATAATATGATGATGACTCATTGATCATTGATGAGCTATATTCGGTATCTGACTTATAAATTCTTACCCAATCGAGCAGAAACACTTTGCACAATGAGAACCTTGAAACTGCTTCAGAAGAACGGCTGCCATTGGAAGTTCACATGCTGTGGTGAACATTCTGGTATTCATTTTGGAAAGTTGAGAAGCTGAATGAATTGGTTGGTACAGGCAGGGAAACTCTTTTTGCCAATATACATGCAGTACGTTCTAACTTATAAATTTTTTGTTTTATGGAATTTAGAAAGAGGTAGAGACAATTTTTCGGAAAAACGGCAACAGTCAAGGATACTAAAAAAAGGGGAAAAATTGGGAATGCCTTTGGTCGATAGGAGACTGCAGTCCCCTGGCAAACGCTAGCCAATAACAATACCAACACAACTCGATACAAATGAACCAATGAGATTCCATTACCCAACGCTCCTAAGGACAACGTACTGCCTCAGTGTACGTGTTAGTATTGATGTCGTTCAAATATTTATTGTCTTTTTGCATAAAGTGTCGAATGAAGGGAATTAATCTTGTTCGATTGAAATCTAGAGTTGATTTGAAGTAAGAATTGATATTCCGTATGAATCGAACCATAAGTTAACCAATTGAAATAAATGCTTCTCAACAAGAGTAACGCGTCCAAATTTGGAATAAAGATGCAAACGATACTATCTTTGCCCCAAACGCAATCAAATTTGGATGAGCCATGTTCTGAATCATCCACTGAGAGCACTGGAAAAAGAAAGTGAAATTTTTTTTCGAGAATTTGATTGTGCGAGTCACACTCAGGTTAACGCGTTTTGACTCACCGAAGCCAGTAAATTTCTGGAGTTTTCTAGTGCCAAAAAGTGATTTGGATTCAAAGTAAGTGTTAGCCAAAGTTGGCTGTACAAGTTACAAACCATGAAAATGAAGGACAATGCCATGAGAACCTGTATTAATTAATCCATTACAAGTTCAAAACTTTCGTCATATAATTTCGGAAGCAAACTAACATAGTCTATAGACTCCCAACTAGCCGACACTTCTGCATAACTTCTGGAGTAGGAGAGGAAGGCCGGCACAATCAGAAACAAGCTGACTAGACGAGTGTACTCCAGCATCAGAATGTTTAGGTGTCCTACTTTTTTAAAACTTGGATTTTCGAATTTGTACTGGTACTAACCTCTTCCTGAAGATTCCATAGCTTTCTTAAGTGAAATAAATGAAATCGCTCTGACGAAAGGAAGCACAACAGCGGAAGAGAAAGAAAGCAGTGTGAATTCTATTTGACCAGGCTCAAACCATGATAGAGACGTGAAAACCGCTAGCGGACCCTTAATTGAACCCCTAATTATTCATGATTTTAAGATGTCACCATACAATTAACCATAAATCACATTTTGTGATAACTTTTCCAGACGTTTGAGAAATGTAGTACACGAGAACCGCTCCAGCGAATAAGAAATCGAATGTTCTGCAAAAAATGTTTTGACTAGGGTCGGCTACACCATCACAGGTTCATCATCACATATGAAAAATAAGAACGTTGATGATGATAAACTTAGGTGGTGTGCTATAGACAAACACAGCTGAACTTAAATGGAGGAAAGCTTGTTGAACTCAATGGTCTAAGTAATATGGTAGGGTATTCGGTGGTTAATTACTTTCATTTTATTTTCACAGACATTCAAACTATCAGAGAATCTCAACATTGAAAAACCTCTTAAAAGTTCGAAGATCAAAAATAGTTTTCTGGTGTAAAATGTTTCTTTTCAACTCTCAAGGTATAAGCGCTCAATCTCACCTAACAAGGAATAATTCGCCAGTACGGTTGTGAGAGTTAGCAAAAGAAGCGATAATCACTTCCAAGCACTTCGTACCAGCCGCCAAAAACACTCCCTGTCACAAAACGTAAGTTTTGGAAGATGTTTGTTTTTTTCTATACCGTTTGGGAAGATTGTACTTTCGGAATGAAGTTTGCAAACTGTAAAGCTTTCAAAAACAGGTAAGTGAAAACAAATTGACTGAAACTGGTTGCAATCAATTTGATGTCAAGCACAAAGAAAAGAACATTGTGTGCTGCTGACAGTACGAACGCAGACGCGAATTCCAGGATATAGAAATAAGCAACGCTTGACTGAAATCATATTTTATGTCTGAGAACTTCATTACGATACCTTCGAAAAAGCTTTGCCTGCCATCAGAAAATATGTCGAATGATGTT
Source organism: Caenorhabditis panamensis (assembly GCA_900883565.2). Classification (NCBI taxonomy): domain Eukaryota; kingdom Metazoa; phylum Nematoda; class Chromadorea; order Rhabditida; family Rhabditidae; genus Caenorhabditis; species Caenorhabditis panamensis. The sequence continues at coordinate 417,627 of LR538426.1, read as the reverse complement.
CAATCAAAAAGAAAGAAAATTCAGAACATCTAGATAAGGTTCTCGGAGATCTAAATCTCATGTTTCGTCTGTGTAGGCTGTATCTGTATCTGAATATTGCACGCTTTTTCCTTTCATGTGTTGTCACTAAGGCTGAATTGAAAAAAAAACGAGCTGTTCAACGGATCCACTTCTTGCGATCTGTACGAATAGAGCTTTTTCTGGTGAGAGAGGAAAACTAAAAAAGATGAAATGTAAAAATTGTTCGTTGTTCTTCATGAGACTATTTATTGCTTTAATATTGAGAACATTGAAAACACACTACTATTCAATTTTAAAAAAATTTTTAGTTGAATATTACCACTTCGATCATGAAAACTATTGCCAAACTTCTGAATTATTCGTCCGCATTTTTGTTCAGATATCTTATTATCTAGATCTAGCTAGATAACCAATATTGGCCAATTGAAAACCCGTTGGCCTAGGAATACTGTTCAGGCCGCTCTGTTGGATTTCTAGACCATCTGCGCGCTTTGAAAAAAACGCGCGAAGTAATCTAAAAGAAGTTTTTCGCTGTGAATTTCTGCGCTGTGCTGGCCCGAGTAACAGCTGGAGCTTTCAATTTAATGGAAAAATCAAATTTTTCAAACTCTGTTGAGATAAATAATATCACAGAAGAATCAATACACTTTTCAATTCGACCTGAAAGGAATGGAATCGGAGCTTTGTTATCTGCTGTTCGTACTATATCAATCCCAATAAATTTTATAAGTTTTCAGCTGCGAAGCGATTGCCTGCCACAAGAAATAGAAGACTCAACTTCCATATCAAGACGTACACTTGAAATTTCGAAACCTCTCAACAGAAAAGAAAAACGAGCTTTATTAAATCTTTCGAAGCAAGGCTTTGTTCAGCCTCATAGAGAACCGAGTTCCGTTCCAACTGACTTAGCTCTTCAATATAGGTTTGTGACGAGACTATCATCACGATCGTGTGAGATTTTTCAGTGACAAGTCTTCGTATCAAGACTATGAAGCCGCATTCGGGTATAGAAACTCTTGTCACAATAATTTCGTCCAGATGGTTATTCAAAACGATGCGTCCACGTGTGCTGCCACAGCATCTCAAGATCGTTTCATTCGGGTCTATGCCATGGAGGAAAATGTTAGTACCCTTTCATTCGTAGATATTCTACCTTTATCAGAAAACAACGATAACTTAATACTGGGCAGACTCTTTCAGACAGTTCACTCTTCCTGGAAGCGAAATACCGGTGGACTAGTGATGGACATGGCCTGGGAAAGTTCAACCGGAAATTTGTTCTCATCATCAAAGTATCGACCAATTCAGCTGTGGAACTACGAAACGGGGGAGCTGATTGGAAGTTACGCCGGAAAAGACAGTGGTGTAAGACTATCAGACTCCGAATTAGAAACCGGGTTGTGGGCGCATTGTTTGCAAGGTTTCAGCTGAGTAGGAACGTACTTACAGGATAATGTCAAAGAAGCCATGTGTATCGGTCAAACTCGAAATTTCCTGATTGGTGGTTTTAAAAAGCATTTTCAAATTTGGGATATAGAGCAAGGAGGTAGCTCATGTTCCTCCTTGAAGTATTTCGATTATGACTGTACGTACAAAAAGTTTGGGCAATCACTGAGTTACTCCCTTATTTTTTACTCCTTTTCTCTTTTACTACCTGGTATTTTTTACTACCCCGAATTAGTTACTACCTTAGATCTTTTTTACTAACTGTCTTTTCTACTACCCGGGATTTCTTACTACCCCAGATATTTTATACTACCTGGTATTCTTTACTACCTCATATTTTTTACTACATGCACATCTTTTTTACTACCTTCCAAAAATTTACATTTTTTCAAAGATTTTTTACTACCCCATATTCCTTACTACCCCAAATATGTTTTACTACCAAAAGTAAGAATACTAACCATGGAAGCTGAAAGTTGAAAATTTGATAAGAAGGGGTACAGTATCTTTCGTTCTCGTTTCTTTGAACGGACAAACTTTATCTATACCAGTATTAACATTCACAATTCTGTCAGAATTCTGAAAGACATTCTGAATCAGAATGTCTTTCAGAATTTCTGATAGTAATCTGAAAGTGTTCTATTCCCCGAAGTCAATCGTGTAATAATGTATTTCGTAGTTATATTGTATCTTCTGAGATGATCCATGGTTGTCCGACACAACCGAGCTGAGTACTGGAACTGGGTTAGAGGTTTGACTGGGAGTGATGAATTGATTTTGGGTTAAGATTATACATCCTATGAAGATAACGAAGATGTATCTGAAGCATATAGAGACTTTCAGGTTACTGACAGAATTGTGAATGTTAATACTGGTATAGATAAAGTTTGTCCGTTCAAAGAAACGAGAACGAAAGATACAGTACCCCTTCTTATCAAATTTTCAACTTTCAGCTTCCCTGGTTATTCTTACTTTTGGTAGTAAAACATATTTGGAGTAGTAAGGAATATGGGGTAGTAAAAAATCTTTGAAAAAATGTAAATTTTTGGAAGGTAGTAAAAAAGATGTGCATGTAGTAAAAAATATGAGGTAGTAAAGAATACCAGGTAGTATAAAATATCTGGGGTAGTAAGAAATCCCGGGTAGTAATGAAGACAGGTAGTAAAAAATACTTGGGATAGTAACTAATTTGGGGTAGTAAGAAATACCAGGTAGTAAAGGAGAAAAGGAGTAAAAAATAAGGGAGTAACTCAGTGATTGCCAAAAGTTTGTTCCACGTGACAATATTTTTTCAGATCACACTGGCATAACTGGCTATGCAATGTCAATTGCCAGTCACCCCACTATGGGCGATTTATTTGCATGCGCTGGGACCTCGTCTAGAGGTATTTGAGCTGAAAAAACGATTCCTTATGTTTTCAATTTTTGTCGCCATTTATTCCATGAATTGGAAAAACGCAGTCTCGACGATCGAGGGATCTTCCCGGGGATACACCAATGTTCAGTTTTCGCCTGACGGACTGAAACTCTACGTTTCCGAAAGATCGGTACGTTAAATTCAGATACCAAATTCAGATTTATCTTCTGGAATATTTCAATCGGCGTTCATCATCAAACTACTTTGAGGGGGACATTCATTGTTTTGACACGCGGATGAATATGATAACGCAAGTTTTGAAAAGGAATATGCGAACTGCTCATCGCACTAGATTTGGAATTGACGAAATAGGCCGCTATTTGTTTTCCGGTACATCATCCGGGAACGTCGTGGTTTATGATCTGAATATTTACGAGGAAGAATCAAGTCCGATTCTTGAAAAGAATATTACGTCGTTATGTATTCCCTGTGTCAGGTAAGATTTCCGTCCGATGTTTCGGAGTAATACAATTTTTTCAGCATTAAAAACAAGAAACTTGCTTTGTGCACAGGAGGAAGATCATTTGGGGATTTAGGCGACTCAAGTGATGATGAAGAAGCCTCAACAGTAAATCAGAAAGAAGAGAGCAACTCTTTTCAACTATTTGAAGTCATCTAACCAAAAGCCATCATTTAAAATTGATAAATATTCAATTTCAGTGTATTGTTACTTTTTTCAACTCAAAAAAGCATCTCGTGAATATTGCGTAGTTTCATGGAAAAATTCCTCTCTTCCAGCAAAATCTGATGAAGAAAAACTATGGTTCCTGTTCAGAATGAGTATAACATTTGAGTGAGGAGAATAGTTGACTTGTTAATAAAAATCAACACACGAGTGCACTTTTGTACTTATTTATCATGAATAGTTAAAGCATTTTTTGTCAAAGTTTAAACTTTGACAAAAGTTTTGAAGGAAACTAACTCCCAGTTTGCAGAATCGATTTGTCGAACCTTTGTAAAAATTGAGTTAAGAGCATTTCAAAGCTGATGCAACTGAATTGGTGGCATCATTCCCGTGGCGTCATGATGAACGAAGCGACTTGCAGCCGGAGACGAGAGTCTAATATACCAAGAAAGTTTTCAACATTTGATTTTTTGCTTACTGAGAATCACAGTGATTTTTATGCATTGGTTTTTGCTGTCGGTATGGTTGTCTCTGCCTAAATTTTAGTTTCGATTGAATTTTGAAGCTGAGTTTCAACCTATGTTTTGTTTCATTCTTCCTTTTCGACTTTTTCTTTCTTTCCAGTTTTTTTTTGAACAAATACAGAAAGAATCCACAAATGAAAACAAATATTCCACCGCAAAAGATAGCAGCAATAACTACTGTCCTATCGCCAGTTTTTTCTTTTAATGAACCTGCAAGAAATTTTTCGAAAACATTTGTTCAGAATCTCCTTACTATAAACTCCGTGCACAAATCACAGCAAAAACCACAAGCAAAGCATTATAATATTGATACGAAAACAAGGTACAAGAAGATCGGTACAGTTTCAGTGAATAGAATGTCGTCGAGGCAGTTGTGGAACCTGTGACAAAAAGAGTACGGTTCACAGATTATATTCAGCCCTATTGAAAGCACATCAGATCACTCTTTCTAAATCCTATCACAACCGTACACTTACAATGTTGCTCATCAGTATCGTCTTGCACTATGTATCCGCAATTATCGAGCCCGTTACATCTTAGCTTAGAATCGATGCAAAGTTTCGAGTATGTGCAGAGGTACAAAGAATCGGAGTTGCATGAGCTCTCGTCTTTTCCATTGAGATTTTTGACTTCAGTCCAAGACAGGTTGAACCCCTTGAGTCCATTGACCTTGTCAGGAGCTGTTAGGAAGCTACAATAACACAATTTAAAAAAATTACACTGTCAATAAATCACCTTATACGGATTGTGTTGTTCACAGAAAGATAAGACTCGAAAAATTCTCGTTTTGTTCCACAATATTCATTTCTAGGTGCCCCATCGACTCGTATCACAGCCTTCGAAAAACATTAAGCGTGTTCCGGAAATTTCAACGGAAGTACCTTCTGACAGCTTGCGGAACTTGACGTCATTTCTCCTTCCACGTCAATTGCTTCCATTTTTAAAAGAACTTGGTATCCTTCGCGAACAACTATCTTCCAGTCGCAATGAACATCTTTATTGTACTTTACAGGATAGTTCGGTGAAATTATCAAGCCATTTGGCTTCTGTGGAGTCGAGTTTACTACAGAACCACAACGGTAGGCACCCCTCCGGATATGGGCTTCTGGAAACAGTTGTGATGGTCATTGGGCTTCTCCCTACCTCCAGATGGTACATCTTCCTTCCTCGCTGTGCGGATTTCAAAAAGAGCTTTGAATCCATTGGCTGTACCACTGGACCCAGAAGTGAAGACTACTCTCATCTCATGGGATCCGAAAGCTGAAACTGACGGCCCCGGAAATGTGTCTGAACAGTATCGTTCTGAAATGACTTCTTGTTTATGAAAGGTAAACCTTGAAAACCTTTTCGCTTCAACTCTTCTCTACCATGTTTCTGGAACACGTCATATACATCCAAGTAGTCGTTACACTCCTCTGCTTCATTTCCACTAAGAGCAAATTGTTCGAAATGAAGAAGAATCTCTTTGCCAGGCTGACCCACGATATAATATGTACAGTTCGTGTCTAATGGGTACTACAAGGAAATGATTATTTGCCAGAACAAATCAAAAAATTCACATTTGCAGGATATCGGGGACTATTGAAAAAACCAGTTGAAGACGTGAACCGGAACTTGCACTCATTAGAAGTTCCGAGTGATTCTCCAGTCACTCCAAAATCTGTTTTGAAATCTATTACAGCTTTGAATCCGATCGGAGTTATCTTATCATCTCTAGTATCGGTACTTCCAAACTGCATGACCATTCTAGGTCCATCACTGATGTATGGTCCAAGAAGAGGAGAATCTGAAGGGATGCGTTCACAGAGAGTGACATCAAAAGTAGAATCATCAGTTGAAGACATGACAGCTTTCATGTTCCCTTCGTTTATTGCTATTCCAATCCACGCGCTAGGGCAGGCTATATCATCAGCTGATGGAGGTGCTGTGGCTGGCCTGAGGATAACGATTCTCTTTTGCTAGACACCTTTCTTACGAAGTGTCAAAAGATAGTACTGCAATTGTCTCAAATGTCAGAATGACCTTCTCTAAGTTCTGCTCTCCTTGTAACCCATGAATTATATACGTACAAGTTGTGTTCGCTGGATATACTTGAGGGTACTGAAAACATTTTTTTTAATTGTGTTGAATTAGTTGAGGTTACATTGGGGCTCGATATTGTGTGAGTTGTCTCTCTATTGCTTTCAACCCTCACGTCACATTCGGTGCCTCTAATATGGGTAACGCCCCGTTGTTTGTTCAATAGCTTGTCAATATTTACAAATCTTGCCGAAAATTCATAATCCATGACAAATCTGAACCAATTATTTTAAATGAAATTTTCATATATTGTTGTTTTTCACCCCCGTGGATCCGATTTAGCTGGCTGGGTGGTATTGAAATGAACAAGGAGGCTGTTTGTCATCGAATAAATTTCCATTCGTTGTTGCAAGCCACACACTTTTCTGATAATTGGAGCAGAAGATGATGGACCATCAAATATGGTGATGCTATCGTAGGGACAACTGGGTAAGTTGAAAAAAGTTCATTCCGCTGTTGCTCCAGAATACTTACTGTTCTCCTCCAAAAAAAATGTCAAAATCCGCAAAAAACAAACGGATTCTCTCCCCTTGATAACCTTTGAGAAGATACGAACAATGCATGTTCTGCATAATGGAAAAAACACCATTTTACTTACAATTAAAAAAAAAAGAATAACTCACTCTAGGATAAGTTCCAGGGTACGTGGGAGAATGAACAGTTCCCGTTTTTCTGTTGGAAGAGTCTATTATGTAGCTGCATTTTCTCCCAGGCACTGATTCTCCTGCTATGTACTTGTCTAAAATACATTCATGTAGGAAACCAGACGGAAATCTCTGAACATACCTTCAGGAATGAAAGAGTATTTGGCCCGGAAGCCGTGATTTTCTTCGTGGTTAGTGGATCGGGAGTGTAGAATAAGTTTCAATACGTTTCTCAAACTTATGCGAACGTGTGGCGCCACCGTGCCACAGTAGCGCCCGCCAAGAGAGGAAGTGAGAATGTCTTCGTCGACTGTTTCCACCTCAGAATAAATATCTACATATTCGATGTCACAACTGAAATGACTTTCCACGTAAGAATCCCAACTATTCCCTAACTTTTCCGAGCTACCCGACAGTAAGAAATGATCAAATTCGAGCATTACACGCTGCCGCGGTCCCGCAACAAACGTGTATACACACTGCAAAAATTTAGAAATTAATATTGGCATACTATATCAATGAGGAGAGGGGGAATAAAGGATTGTTGAAACATCCCATCTGATATTCATACTTGTAGGTTATACTGCTGTTCAGGTTTTGAATCATTAACCCCGTGACTTTTAGCCAATTGGTTCGGCAAGCTCGGAAATTGTATAGACCCTTCCGGTTGTGACTCATCAAAATGTTGATCGCATTCTGAAAGGGTTAGACCTCATTTCGCTGTTCTATAGAAATTTACGTTATTATCGAGAAATGGGCCCCAATACCGGATGAAACATGCATTTAGGTAATTAACTCACTCTTCGTACTGTAGAACACCCTTGAGCCAGAAAACCATTATTAGAACTAGTAAGCAGGCAATGACGATGGTGAAAAGAAGCGCGAATATAATGTCACAATCTAAGGCACGACATTTCGCACAGTCTTCTTTAGTCTCCTTAGAGTCCCATTCGAGTAGCTCAATTCGTGTTTCCACAATTCTTTCCAGACTTCGCATCTGGGCTTCAGAATATGTGAACAGAATTGTTTATACGGACGCAGAAAATATGGATTTTACTGTTCAAACTACAATTGAATTCACGTCGGAAAGCAGATTAAAATTCTTCGAGGACGGGGATCAAGCTCAACGGGAAAGAACTATGTTTGAAATAGTCATTCGTAGATAGGGTCAAATCTCAAAAGATAACGAAAAAAAGTTGTCCACTTTCACCTCATTGCAAGTGCAGGGTGGCTGTTGAAGAAACTTATGTCTGAGCAGTCTTGAGGCAAGAAGAGCAAACGCGCATTACAAAGACAAACATAGTGGTCTTTAGATCACTTGTGTTTGAGGAAAGTGGAGGAGTTCGAAGTGGAAAGAGAAAGAAATGAAGAAGAAGTAAGATTAGGGTGATGGATTCTCATCGCAGTACGCGACTCTCTTGGGAGCAAGAATTTGGGAAACTTTCAAAAATGATGAATGTTTTGCTTTGAAAAATATGGAGACCTTCACATCCACACGTTTTTATATCTAATATTAGAAAACCCCATTTTTCGATAACAACGTTTTTGTCAACTCACGGAATAATGTTTTTCTGATTGCAATACCTTCTCGAAGTAGGAGGAAAAATGTTAAGAGACGGATTTGCATTGTGTCATTCACTTCTGCACTTTTTTGGAGGCATCAACATCTGGAAAAAGAGAACAAACAAAGAATAGAATGAGTTAGACACATTGAAACGAAATACGCGAGCGAGGATAGAATGCGTTACCAAATTCTTAGGAATGGGCAGTGAATTAACTAATTCAGTTTGGCACAAGCTTCTTAGAAGGTTCTATTTAGAAAGAATATGGAGTGTTGAGACGGTGTGCCACATAAAAACCTGAAGTGAGGGAAGCGAATATCAAGGTCATACAAAAAATAATGCTCACTGAGTTGAGCGAAAGGAAAAATCTTGCAGAACACTCCAACTGCGCGACGTTGTGAGAATGGTGCACGCAGCTAGAGAGAATGAAAAATAGAGAGAAATTATATTATTCATATAAGTGGACGATTGGAACGGATGATGATTTCAGCAAGAGACGAGTATCCAGAAGATCTAATGGTACACAGCGCAGCCTCAAGAATTGCATTATGTCCCCAGAAGAAAGCCCAATGGGGAGGGGACAGAAGTCGTGTAACTCTAGTTAATCCCTGCAACCCAATCTTTGGCGACATTCATGTGCAATCAGGAACGTAACACTTTGTATTCCTGATGTGCACACCCGAGAAAGGATGGCAGCACAATCCGACCACCTCGCTCCATTTTTTTTCTCTAAACTTATCCGTTAGTTACATGGATGTGAAAACTACCACAAAATTATTTTCTTAGGAAACCGCCATGCTAAACCATCTCCTATTTGCAATTTGAACTTCACACATCGATCTCGACTCGCTGATACATCTGCCCCCGCAGCAGAAAGGATGTTGTTGTGCACATCTCTGAGTGCCGGTGTGTAATGTAGTCTATCTCTTCTCTTCCTTTCTTCCATCCTACACATCAGGGTATCACCAGGCTTCTGCTTCTCATCTCCAAGAGTGTTTCCTAAACATTCTTTCAACATTTTCTTGTTTCACACTCATTTCCAGATTCTTGATGACCATATCCCCCCAACCGCATCATCAGCAGCACTTTGAGAGTTATAACTGGTCTACTGAAAGTCGCAGTAGTCAGCAGAGAACGCTCACACCGTCTCAGCCAGGAGAGTCTCGACTCTCATCGATCCCTGATCCTGTGGAACGACAGGTTGCTAGATGGCGCAGCGAAAGTCGTAACTCCAACAAAGACAAAGTGTTCCGCAATGATGAAGAGTTTTCTCAGCGTTAGTTTCAAAAAAATATACACAACTAAAAAACTATAATATCCTTTCACAGAAGACGAAATCGTGAGTGGCACTTTGACTGCATTGAAGAATGATGTGGAACAAACAACTGAGCTCATCCGTCGTAAGCAAGAGCAAATGGTACGTTGTGATGGAAAATATGAAGGTTGTCTGTTTAAAGAAAATGGAACGACGTCAATTTCAAACTGAAATGGAGGTCAATGGGAGAATCTCGGTCGACCCAACTGACGACTGGCTTGCGGCAAGGTTGAAAGCTGTGAGCTCAGATGACATGAACAGGCAGCTAACAAAACTGAAAGAAGATCAACGTAAGCTAACTTGTGCACAATATCGCTTGAAGAAATCACTTTTGAAAAATATGTCCTTCTTTTTCTAATTGTTAGTTTTCAGGTCAAAATGCGGTTACTGATACTCTTGCTGCTTTGGTTTACGATGTGAATGCAACAACGGAAGTTCTGCGTCGGGGATCTAGAGGACGTGACAAGGACGATGGCAGCAAAATGAAGAAGGAAGAAATTGAGTACACACTGCGACTCACTCCCGCACCCGAAGAACAAGTTCCACCAAGAATAAAATCCCGTAAGTTAGAATCAAGACTGTCTAAACTAAATATCATGATTGTGTTCCAGCAGAAAACGATCACGTTGAAGTGGATGATTTTTCTCGAGAATATGGAATGAGAATGTCTGAGGAGACCGACAGCTTGAGACGTCGTCGTGCTAGAAGCACTACTCCGCGACGTACACTTCACATTTCTGGATCTCCACCTCCTCCTGCTGCTGCCGTGTGTGCCTACTGTAGTGAAGAAATAGATGGTCCTATTCTGACAGCTCTGGCTCCCAACTCAGAAAGAGCTCAAAAGTTTCACACGTATCATTTTATGTGCACATACTGTCAAAAGGCCCTCAATATGCATGGAACCTTCCGTGAACATGATCGCAAGCCGTACTGTCATGACTGCTTTTACAAGCTTTACAATGGCCTTCAGTATGCTCCAGACGACCATCAAGCCACAATCGAAAAGCTAATTTAGTATTTACTTCTTTTTTTCATTTTGTGTGTGTGTTCTGACATGTATTCGATTTCATAAAACCCATCCCACAATGCACTGTTTCCATGGCGACGGCGTGTTCATAGAACGAGCCTGGGCGAACCGAACTATTCAATTTTTCAACTTTTATTCATGTTATCAAGAACAGAGAACTCAAATCAAAGCAAATGGACTTCTCCTGTATTGATGAAAGGGTGTGAGATTCACTGTCCTTCAACATGTGTAGAGTTGGGACCTCTATTCACTGATGGGGACTCAAAATTAATTGTAGCTCATGGAGGGCATCGAGGAGTGAATATGAAGCTCAAAGTATTCCAAGGCATAGAACCGCACTCTGAGAGTTCACTGGCTGACATGCCAACGGCCATCGTTCATTTTGTGAACGAAATGGTATGTTCTTTTTAGAAAAGAAACTTGAAAACTCAGCTGTTAAGTCATCGATCCCGTCAATCGCAGTTGCAGCTGGATCAGCACTTTTAATATACAAAAACCTAAAGCCGTTTTACAAAGTCAGTTCCTTTTTTTTTAAATTTAAATAATTTGCGGGAACTATTTATCATGTTCAGTTCATCGTACCCAGTTCACCCATCCATGAAACAGAACTGGAAGCGTGGAGAGCCGTGGTATCGAACAGAATAAGTCCCGACACGCTACATACCGTCCTTGAAAAGCTATCAGATGAACTGTCTTTTTCTAAGCTAACTCCCGTTTCTCAAACATACATTTCTGGCGACCCAGCAGATCGTCCAATCCTTATTGATAAATTCGGTGGCAAACTTATGAACTCGGTGAGGACTTAACAGGTATTGAGTATGAGTTAAGCGTTTTTTATCCAGGCCCCGATCACATGTATCTCCAAAATGATCAAGTCCTCGGCAGAGAACATAGACGTACTTGTCATAGGAACTGAACACTGTGATCTATACATGGTAGACAGTCAAGCTTTCACAATTCTAGCCAGTGCCAAGCTGCAATCCGTCCCTGTATCAATCTGCACTTACGGTATAGATTAGCACAAAATGACAATACTTGAGTTTTTCCAGGATCCTTTGACGTAGACTACCGCGTATTTGTTCAGACGAGGGACTCATTAATTTATAGTGTCAAGCGGGGTGAAAGTGAACACAAAGCAATCATAGTTTCCCAGAGTATGATTACATCAATGACTCTAATGAACAGAACGGTCTAATGCTCACCACTTCCTCTCAATATTTAGTTCGTTACAGATAGTATATTCGACGGCAGAGAATATTATAAGCTTTAACAACTTTAGAGGAAAGAAAATAAACACCGTCAAATGCCAATCCAAGGTTCGAGAAGCGTAAGAATACTAATCATACAATCCAATAGATTAAAATGCTGGAACTATTCTACTACTCTCACAAACAACTTTCTGCTGTTATCGCAATGTTCGAAAAAGAGATCAGAATGTACAATGAGAGTTACATGGTTGATGTGCTTAAGTTCGATAAACCGCTGGCATGGGTGAAGTTTGGCTGTTATGGAAGAGAAGACAGCACGCTCATTTCTTGTTTCAAGGGTCACCATCCATAGTGATTCAGCAGGAGACAAATGAATGTTACAGATGGGACAATAGCCATTCAAATTTTCCGGCGAACTGCTAATTTCAATAACAGAATGGATTTCAACCATGTCCCACCAGCTCATGCTTTGAAGCTACAGATTCCGAAAAAAACAAAAATTTTCATAGATCAAACAAATCGAGAAGTAGAGTACGCTAACAAGATACATCAGGTTGAGAAACTTGAGACCAAGAAACTAAGTTTAAAACGGTTCATTTTGCAGACATACCAAAAAGAGTTGTTCAATCTGAGATTCAAAGTAGCAGAGGTATACCAACAGCTGACAGCCAGTGCTTCTACAACAGTCTCCACAACTCCTTCGCTTCCAGTAGAGATCGCTGTTGATATAAATGGATTTGGTCCCAAGTTTCGAATGACCATAAATCTTCTGTCAACCAGGTAGTACAAATTTTATAACAATCATCAGTATAGTTTTTTTTAGTAAACAAACATTGCACAATATGTATATGTCGATAATGTCAGACCCTGAGCTCTATGAGTTCGAAACCTCTTTGATTCCTGTGTCATTCCTGGTCGCGGGAAACTCATACTCATACACGACACTTTTGGTTTGCAAAGATCCGGAAAAAGTGAGGGAAAACAAGTAAAATTTTATTGAACGTAGAAAAGCAGGCTGCTCAATGTGAGATCAGAGTACTACTTGTTCATACGAAGAGAGCGACTCCTATTGTGACTGCTGTGATCAAAATGCCCTTCAGCGAGTTCCCTCTTGACTGAGAATATAAATTGAGTCAATCATTTTCCACCCAGCTACAGTTCATAATGATATGCATATACACTAATTGACTGAAATTTAGCAATTACATTCATGTATGAACTCGATTCCATTGGTCTATTGCTGGTCAGACCACCAGTGGCGTGCTCGATTTTCCTTATCACTAACAAATATACTTCTTACCGCTCATTGCTTTTCATACTTTTTTTTAAAACAGAACAATAATTCCAGAACCTTGAATATGATCAACTTAACGAGAACCGGTGCTGCGAATAACGTCGCTCTGATCTCCTTGAATAGACCAACCGCTTTGAATGCCCTCTGTCGGGAGCTGATGATAGAGCTGTCTGAAACTCTGACTAGAGTCGAAGAAGACAACTCATATAGCGTCATCGTTCTGACTGGAAATACTAAAGCTTTTGCAGCAGGTGCGGACATCAAGGAAATGGCAAAACTGGAATTTTCTGATGTGTTCCAGAACAAGTATGCAAGAAGTTCGAAAATCGAAAAAAATTCGAGATAAATTACAGCTACTTCTCCAACTGGGATAGCTTGTCAAGAGTTTCAAAACCGGTGATTGCTGCCGTAAATGGATTCGCGCTTGGAGGAGGAACCGAGCTAGCTCTGATGTGTGACATCGTCTACGCTGGAGAAAATGCAGTTTTCGGGCAGCCCGAGATTAACATCGGAACTATCCCAGGTCTTGGGGGTACTCAACGATGGCCAAGATTTGCAAACAAATCTGTTTCCATGGAGGTAACATTTATATGCTGTTTTTATTACGCTACACAATTGGCAATTGCAGATATGTTTAACCGGCGATAGATTGAGTGCCATAGAGGCCAAAGACGCTGGTTTGGTTAGTAAGATTTTCCCTGTGGATCAATTAGTTGGTGAGACTATTATCCTGGCGGATAGGATCGCGAAAAACTCTTTGCTGGCTCTTAAAACTGTCAAGGTGAGGTCAAGTTCCTGTAGTTATGGAAGGCATTAATTCAAGAAATCGCTTTTGGCTGCCTATGAAACATCTTTGCATCAAGGTCTCGAAATTGAGCGACAACTTTTTCAGTCGACATTTGCCACGGTGAGGGTCTAGACTCTAGAGCGGATGCTGAGTTAATTCTGATGATCTTACAGAGCGACCGGCGCGAAGGCATGACCGCCTTCACCGAGAAACGTAGTCCAAAATGGTCCTCGAGTTGAAAAAGATAAACAATTGATAAACTTGCAGACGATTTGAATAAATTACTTTTTTTTTTCATAAATTAAACTATTTTGTGTACAACAGTAAAGCCAACGACTTCATCACATTAACAATCACACTCGTTTCCTATCACAGCAGTATAATGACTTCCAGTCTTTTCAATGATTGTGTCCACTTCCATGATGATGAGAATGTCCGTGCCGGCTGTCTTTTATCACACTCCCACGTGTAACCTGGAGAGAATCGTCAAACATCTCACATAAGAAGCATTCTTACCGTATGTCCAAACTTATATCCTGGACATAGCTGTTGGATTTTCTGTTTAAAAACATTCTTCTCCACCTGAACGCTTGAATGGGTAGCTCCTGTTTTTTTTAGAATGCTCGCAACGTGATGTCGTATCATCTGAGCGTTCGCCTCCTCTTTGACTTGAATATGTATGCTGGCGACATTTATGTCCGATTTCAGTTGCCACATATGCGCATTCGTGTAAGACTCGACATGCTCAATCTGAAACAGTGAATATTATAAATGTGATTGAAACGGTAGCCGTACGTCTAATAACTCATTCACGTGATATTCAAATTCTTCCTCTTCTGGAATGTCTTGTAGAAGGTTACTGACAGACGAAACGAGAAGAGGGTAAACTGATCCTATGATGAGCAAGGAGAGGATAAGAGAGCAAAGTGGATCGACCCACACCCAACCAAACCATTGAATTAGGAGCGTCGATATAATGACAAAAACTGAACCTAGCGTGTCCGCGAGAACGTGCAAAAAAACTCCTGGAATTCTGCTATACAATAACTACTTAGGAATTTGACGAAAAACCTTGCATATTGGCGTTCCCGTGGGAGTGTCCATGTGAGTGAGATCCTCCACTGTGAGAATGACCGTGACTTGCTCCTCCATGAGAATGACCATGTTCTCCCAATGAGTACATTCCGAATAGATTGACCAGCAAACCAGAAACTGCGACAAAGAGAAGACGATCCGTGTTGATGTTTGGAGGGTCGAACAGTCTTTCCAGGGCCTCGATTAAGATAAAAAGCGCAATAACACAGAGGAAGAGTGCATTAATGAATCCAGACAAAACCTGAGTGATGTATTGATGTACATCTGAGGAATTGAACAAAAGCAAACCTCCACTCTTCCAAAACCGAAAGTAAAGTGCCTGGAAGCAGGCCAACGAGCCATTACGGAAGCTACTAGTCCCATGACTAATGCACTGCAGTCGAAAAGCATGTGGAAACCGTCCGAAATCAAACCCAAACTGTTTGTCCAGAATCCATACAAAAATTCTACCCCACAGAAGCCGACGTTCACCAAAAGAAACCAAAATATTCGTCTCGAATCGTTGTTTAGTAGGATTTCATTCAATGTTTCCTGGAAAAAAAGGAAAAAAATGAGTCACAATATGAACTTACCTTCATGAAAATCATGAGTGACTTTGATGTTTTCTGGAGGAATGCTTCTCCGTAGGTGAAAAGCGGAAGACCGGTGTTTGAAATCCCCACGAAATGTCCTCCTCGGTGTTTGGGTTGATTTGAACTTGTCAATGAAACGGATGCTTAAAATGAAATATTTTTCAAAAGCTGAACCCTTTCTCACCTAATACAAAACAAAATACTGTAATCGAGACGCCGCCAGTCAGCGCATGATCACCTAGGTTTCCTTTACCATACCATAGATAAGCCAATCCAAACGCACACAGGAACATGGTGATTGAAGACCATCGCGCAGCTGCCATTATCGGATCAGCGACATGCTGAACACCTAACCGTGGTGAGGATAGTCTTAACCAACTCAACTTGGAAGCAGACGCTCTCTGCGTAAAAATCCAGAACAAAAACGAATATAGCAACAACTGCAACTAAGATCAGATAATCGAACCAACCAATAGACGGTGCTGCAGCGGAAAGGGTGTAGGACAATACTGCGAGAGGAGTCAAACAGACTGCACTCCCAGCCTGAAATTATTTTCAGACTCGAATGGAATTTTTTTCTTACAGTAACCAAGGTATGCAAGCGTTTTGAACCGCCAATTTCGACTGCCAAATGGCGGAACGACGTTTCAAAAATGGTGCGAAGAAATAAGGAGAGCAGAAGGATGCACAATCCGCCTTTATGATCAGCCATACCAAACAAGTCTGAGAAAAATTGAGAGCTGATTTACAGTAGTTTCAAAACTTACTGATTAGATGATAAAACAAATGATTAAGCCCGCTGTGGTGAGCATGTGTAGTATCTGAACATTGGAAATAGGTCTTTGAGATTTGGAAAAAAATTACTGTGTGGCTCGTCGATATTTCCATCTCTGTCCATTAAAAATAGTGCAACGAAGCCAACAATCAAGAGAAGAAATCCTCGAGTTTTAGCAGGCGTGGAAGAAGTTCCACCTTTGAAAAACGATAATATGCCTGATAACAAAACAGTAGAGCTAAGCTCAAACACCAGAACACTTCTGCAAAAAGCTTTCTCTGTTGGAGAGTTTTTTTATTCAAACTACCGTAACGGCCCACACAACGTTATTCCATAAAACCAGAGAACTTCGATCGAGCTGTTCAAAAGTGACAGCTTCATGATCCTCGCCAACAAGGCTTTCTTTATCGTTTTTCCAGCTGTGAGAGGCTTTTGTAATGGAAAAAGTATACACGTACATCTTCAAAAATGTGTTTCGTAGAACGAGTGAAAACTCCAACTTACATTACTTTACAGACCCAGAGCAAGTTGACAATGTGAGCACTCTTTGCAAGAATGTCGACGAAGAAAATTCCAATACATCTCAGAATTTTTGTCAGAACGAGAACAAAAAAATACGATGCGGACCTGAAACAAACTTATTAAAATGAAATTAATTTAACAGCTCTCTGCAATACCTGGACGACTGTGTAGGAGTGAAGGCCTTATCGTCCTTTTTGACGAAGTCATGAGCTAGCATTTTGAAAATAACAACCGTTGAACGAGAACTGAAGTCTAATCAGAAGCCATGATCAAGAAGAAACTTGTGAATCCGAAGCTTCGATAAAATAGTTCCAAAAATTGAAAGTGTGCACTGTTGGATGTAGTGTTTGCAGACAGACACCAATCGTGGCTGTTGTGTTTGAACCGTAGTACCCTCTATGACACGTTCCGCAGAGAAAATACAAAGGAATATTCCAAGAGCGGGCCACACAATTAGCTCCAATGGAGCGAATACTGAGACTGATTTTATTCCTAATTTTCTGCATATTCGGGTGTACATTAGAAAAAGTAGATGACTCCATTCACTATTATGTTTCTTTCACTAAGGATGCCACAGTCATGAAGGATCTACCCTCTTTACAAAGTGAACTTGATGTGCCTTCGGAAGATCTTATAAGGATCATGTCAAAGAACAATGAACGGTTCGTCTGTAAACTACCGTCTATCACTTTGGAAGAAAAGAAAGCCTCGGACTATACTGGTCCAACTGCACGCCAACTGTTAGAAACCCAGCTATACAAAGACAAAATGTGCTCTTACCTAATTGATGTGTATTGGACGTACGAAGTCGGTTCAATTTTCTGTATTTCTGCAGAATGTGAGTCTTCTAGGTGTGTCACGGAAGATATGTAGTTCAATACCACGACGACAAGATTATGAATGGGCAGTCATCTCGAACAGAGTTCTACCTGGGTAACTTCGATTTTCCGTCTGGAAACAGTGAGCAGATGTCGAAACCTCCAACGCGGCATATTGAGAACGAAGACTATCCGTACTATTCGGTACCCTACACTCATGGGACCACCTGCGATGTTACAGGAAAACCGAGGACAACGAGTGTTGTATACATCTGTGTAGATAAAGTGCAGCATAAAATCCTGTCCGTAACCGAAATCTCTTCCTGTCATTATGAGGTTGTAGATGGACATTTTCATTAAATTGGTGTTGGTTCCAGATAGTCATTATGACAGACTTGTTGTGCCGAAACCCTGATTATCAACTGTCTGAGAAGAAAGATCATCAAATTTTATGCTGGAACGAAGAACCTGAAGGTGGCTCCGACGCTAAGCCAAAGACGCTTCAGCGGCTTGATGATTTTCATGACTCGACATTCAAAAGGTATCTTTCCACATCCACAATCTAGGGAAGATGAATTGATGAAGAATTTCGTTTAGAGAGTATACAGCAACGGAGAACAGTCGGGAGTTTGACGAAGAAGAAGTGATTGATGCAAAAGCATTCGAGAAACTACGAGATATCCGACAGTCTGGATTTGCTCTGAGTGGTCAGAAAAAGTAGGATTAATCTTCAGCGTTTAACCCTGGAAAGCTATGATAATTTTAGATTCGAAGCAAAAGACTCTTTAGCTAACAACCCTAGTGTAGTTCGGGACACAGTGAACCGGGTCTTGTCAGGAGAAGACTGCATTGTTGGAGGAGTCGGATGGTGGAAGTATGAGTTCTGCTACGGGAAACACGTCGTTCAGTTTCATGACGGTGCAAACGGTCAACGAGATGACATTCTACTTGGATACTTTGATGAGAAGATTCATATCGAATGGGTGAAGCTAGATCCAGAGGCAAGAGGTCCCATGAAGGTTCATCAATTGTTTCAGTGTAGTTTTATAATTTTGTTCTCTTCCACAGGAAAATAACTACATAAGTCAAGTGTCCCATCTCTATGCAAAAGGTGACATTTGCGACGAAACGGGGGCTCACAGGTAACTCATTAATCGAAGTTAAAAAAAAGAGTCACTATTTTCAGAGATGTTCAGGTCAAACTCAGATGCGCTTTAGCTGATCATAGTGCTCTGGCCTTCTCAATGCAACTTACAGAGCCAAAGACTTGTCAGTACGTCCTTATCGTAGAAAGCGAAAGGTACACTTTGAAGATTATTTTGTGAAAATCTTTCAGGGAACATCATTACTCGGATCGAGTAATCTCGAAAAGTTGAGAAGATAGAAAACGTGGTTTTCAGATTCTGTGAACCATTACAGTATGCTGATAACTTCGGACTCATTGCGATCGTTCGAACTCAGGATCACGTGTTGCAGCAGGAGGCGAACGTCGATGAAGAAGGCTTGCGCCTTGACGAAAATGATGAGAACATTCACGGGGAGCTATGAAGAGTTGGACGGTTCTCAAAATGACTGGTATAAATTTGTATAGCTGTGATTGTTTTTTTACTTCAGAATAAAACTCGGGAAAGATAGATTTATATTGTATCCGTGTTTTCTTTATTCATTTTCTGAACATTTAGAAATCAAATTTCAGCGAACACGATATCTGGAAAATCTTTCAAATTGATTTCACCAGAGAAGTTTAATTTATTTGCATCTCTTCTTCTTCATGCGACGTACCCTATGTCGCTGTATTGCAGAGAGATCGAGACGCTGACAAATATATGACAGCAGCTCTCTGAGCAGTAGCCTCCCCCGTGCACACTTGAAAGCAGCGAGTTGGAGGGATGAATGTAGGATAAGAAGGCGCGGCGCCTTTCCGACAGATAATTCTCTGAGAATTTTTCTCTCTCACTCTCTCTCTCTCTCTGCTGCACAAGAGGCAAGAAAAGAGCAGAAAAGAAAACGAAACAAAGTGAGAGAGAACAGACAGAAACGAGAGTCTGTTGCTTCCAAAAACCAATGTCTTTCTTTCCAATTCAACTGGTCCCGTCCAGCATCGGTTTTTCACGCATTGCACTGCCTACTTGGTCTTCTCGTGCACTCTCGTTTTGTTTCCCAAGGACCTCGGAGAACCCTTTTCTCGCCGCTTTACTGCGATCACTAGCTTTATTAAATTTTAACTTGCCTAAGTAGCTTCCGAAAAAAACAAAAAAAAATTTCAATAGATATTTGGCAGATCGAAAACTATATGGCACCACTCAAAGTTTACGTGGCAAGCGCCACAGCAAATCCTGAAGTACTGCCTAGCGTTCCCTACAGATTGAATTTAACATTTTGCAGACAAAGTACCGAGTTCAACGAACTCTCATGATTCTGGATGGTTTAGGAATCCCTTTCGATTCAATCGACATTACGAAACCAGAGCACGCAGAAGCAAGACGTTTCATGAGAGATAATGCTTCAAAAAAAGAGCCAAATGGAAGTGTCCTACCTCCGCAGTTTTTCTACAACGATGAGTACCTCGGTGTAAGAGAAAACGTATAAAAGTACTTTGTTATTTTTGAGTAATTGGTTTCAGAACTACGAAGACTTTGACACTTCTGTTGAAGCCGACACAATCACTTCATTCTTGAGGTTGTTACCGGACGCAATTGTAGGTCTTAAAATATACACGCTTTCAAACTGTCACTAACTCTACTTCTACTTCTTTACAGGGTAACCGAATTCGTGTTAATGATGCTAATAAGTGTGTTGCCGCCTTGTTCAACAAATCCCCAAATAACAGTGGTACTAACTTTTTGTGATTCTAAACCCTAGGCTGCATGCGTTTAAAGGATTCAGCATATCTGAATTTCAGGAGTCAAATGTCATAACTAACGATGCAGAAACACAGGAGAGTAACGGATCAGCATTTCCCAAACAACGAACAGAGGAGGATGCTGAGGGTGAAGAGGAAGATGAAGAATGGGATGAAGATGAGCAGGAAGATGAGGAAGAAAATGCAGACGGGAAGAAAGAGAAGATAGTCGAAGCAGCTGTGTCTGAAACTACAGATGAGAAAGCCAACAATGTTGAAGAGGTGGTAAATGAAACTGAAGTAACTCTGCCGAATCAAAACGTAGCTGCTGAAGTTGTTGAAGATGAAGAATTAGAGGGGGAAGACGAGGAACTGGAAGGAGAGGATGAAGAGTGGGACGAAGAAGAAGAAGAAACGTAAACATGAGCAACTCCTTTAACCGGGTATATGCTGCCTTCTGTTATACAGGATATGTATCTAATTGATGTCAACACCATAATATCACTTTCTGGTGTTTTCTGGCTCATAATGCTCTTTTGAGTTATTCTGCTCCAGAGTCAACACCAGGAAGCTTTAGGCAACCACTCTCCTGTGGTGTTTCTGTGTTAAATAAATGATTCTCAAATACGTATACGCAGAAAGGGAACAACATGACATCAACTGTAGACAGATTTTATTGTTGAAAATCTAGTCTCAGAGCTAGAAGCTTCGAGAACGGTGACTAGTATGCCTGTGCCTCTTCTTTCTGTAGAGTGTTCTCCGACGTTCATCCCAGAGTTCAATCCACTTCCCAAGCTGGGCTTCGTTCAGATTACGCCACTGTATGTTCAGCTCAATTTGTTCAAAAGTCATGCCCATCTTCACTTGACTATCCTCTTCAAACTGTAACAAGCGTTCCCTAGTCTCGGCCAATAATCTTTGGCTCGATCATTTTTGGCTTTTTCCGGTCATTGGCTCTCCCTGATCATTAG
>LR538426.1:352711-395224 GCA_900883565.2 Caenorhabditis panamensis | reverse complement strand
CTAAAGATCAAGGCGAGCCAATGACCGGAAAAAGCCAAAAATGATCGAGCCAAAGATTATTGGCCCCTAGTCTCTACCCAAGTTCGGACATACCTTCTGAGCCTTTAAAAACTCTTTCAGTTCGTCCAGCTCTCTTTTTGTACTTATTGGCTCTGCTAAGCACTTGACACAGCTTGACATCAATGTAGATGTTTTACCCATTCTGTAATTTGACCAGTTGCTTTTCAATACAGATTAAACATACATCATGTGAAACTCGGTGAAATGGTTTTTAAAGAACTTCCATGCCGCGTTTCTGCCAACTTGATTCAGAGAAAACCCTGACAGCACCCGAGGGATGAGATTAGCTTTTATTCTTCCATCTAGACAATACTTCATGATCCTACAAAGTATCCTGTTTGCTAATGTAAGTAAAAATCAGTGACTTGTTGATGAGACTGACATCCCGAGTCGATGTAAGAGCCCCGATTATGTTATTTTTCTCAGATGGACTCACGGCGGTTTTGTAGGCGTTCCAGATCTATAACTTTGTAAATTATCACTCTAGAGCTTTATAAATGATCACTATACATATGTTAGACATTAATAGTATCAACTTACCCTGTTCCATGCTGTTGTACCACCCTGCTTCACTCCTTCCAGCAATGAAATTAAATGATGCTCCGGATTTCTGCATGCCAATGAGAATGATTGGAAGTTGAATAGCTATTCAACATACCGAATACTGTTACTGATCCACTTCAAATACCTTTGATAAGCCTGTTTTGTGCAATCTTTGATCCTCAAACGGCAAGCAACGCCAAATGCTTCGATCTGAAAATGTATATTCTATACCTTACTCGTTTATTAGAAATACTTGTAGTTTCTTCTGGTTTGGAGGAGCCCCTTTCTCGTCCCAGTCCAGAGATTCATATAACCTCATGATCAAGCTCCGTTGAAAGTCTTGGAACAAGTCCAAGTAATCAGAGTCTTCGATTAGAGATTCGATAACTCTCAGCTGCTTTGAAATGATTGACCATGTCATTTTGTCGTCTTCCTCTGAATTCTTGTGTTCGTTGGGAAGTTCTGGGAACGATTCCTTACTTTCAGCGTACTGAATTATATCAAAGTAAGTTGTGATGTTGAGAAGCGAGGTTCGTGAAAGATCGTACGCATCGACCAGTAGCATAGATCGATCCACCGCAGAAATGACCTGAATTCGGATTGCTCGATGAAGCTGCTACATCGATATTATTATCCTACAGTATGATTCTCGGATAGCTGCTTAATCAACGTTTTATAAGTGTTATCATCGTAGAGGACTTTGAAGTACCCAACTCCCCCTGTGTTAAGGATGATCCAATCGCTCGGAGTTACTTCGAAACTGACTAAAAATATCTGATAATTAATAGAAACTTTAGAGACTTCAAACCATTATTATCTTCAACATTGAGCCAATGCAGCTTTTTATTGTCTTCGGTTTTCGTTCTGAGACAACGGATACCATTGGAGATTCGAGACGGTATTTTACCTGTAGTTTATTGGTATAGGCCACTTATGATCATTTGTTCCCGTTTTTGCGTTGACTCCTTCAGTGAATACAAACCTAGTCTGGTTGAACACCTGGATTACATCCTCGCTTTTCTTGACAGTTATCAAAGGGTATCCAACTTGTGTGGTATATGCTTTTGCTAAGTCTGGTATGGAGACTCTGCCTTGAAGGTTAGCGTGCTGTAAAACTGCGTGTTTTTGAGATAAAAAACTAATATTCACTTTTTCGACGATCTTCCATAGATCAGCTCCCTTTGCATTGTCATAAGCATACTTGTTTAAGTACTCTATCAATGCAGCCTGGAAGTTTTTTTGACCAGCCATCTCGGCAATCATATGAATGATCGCGGCAGCTTTGTGATAATTGATAGCATCGAACAGATTTAACAAGCTATCATCGTCGTCGGACTCAATCTCTCTTGAACTCAAAAAACCATCTGGGTCTTGACTGAAAGCCAAGTTCTCAGCATAGAACCGTGTCATCTTGAATCTAATTGAAATACTTCAAATGCTCGAGACTTACTATACTCCAATCGGGGAACAGTTCATCGGCACATTTGTATTCCATATAGTTTGCAAACCCCTCATTCAAAAATACTTCGTTCCACCAATCCATGGTTACTAAGTTCCCGAACCACTGATGAGCTATTTCATGACATATTATAAGGGCGATATGTTCTTTCGCCACTACACTAGCCTTTTCTTCATTGAAAAGTAAGGCGGAATCTCTGAAAGTGACAAGACCCCAGTTCTCCATTGCTCCTTCACTAAAATCGTCCAATGCAAGAAGGTCTTAAATTGAAAATCAGGTACTTTATACCGGCTGGGAACAGACCGATTTTGTCTAGAGGGTAACTGATATTGAAGTAATGTTCGAAAAATTCGAGAGCGCGGATGGTTGTGTTCAGACCAAACTCCGATTGACCTTTTAACATATCACTAGGAGCGTATAGACGAACTTCTATGGATTTCGTTGTGTTCTTAGTGTACCGCTTCACATAGTTGTAGCCATCGAGTACAGCCACTGCCAATAGGTATGTGGACATCTTCACGGACTTTTCAAACTCGTCGATGATCAACCCATCTCTGTGTTCTTTCGAAACAAGAAGATTCATGTTACTCCTAGCGATATGATCCGGTTTTCTGAACACTTTTCAGTAACATTAGACCAAAATGGACATCCAAACCGTATGATGAACACCTGAAACCGAGCCTTAAAGTTTGGTTCATCGAAGCAGGGTAGCATTTTCCTAGCAAATGTTGGCTCGAATTGGGTAGCAGCAGATCTTCTGAAAAGTACGCCAGATTCAGTTAGCAAAACTGGAGAAACTACTTCTTTTGACCATCAGGTAGTACATGAGTACTCAAGTAGAGGCCTTGAAGATCTGATTTCATCTGAAAAAAGAGCTAGGGTTTTTTGCAACTGGAACCGGACTTGTATTCTGTAATCTATTTGCAGTTCGATATGATCGTCTTTCTTGATAGTCTTGGAAAGTTTCCAGGCCCATTGGGTCATCACTTCACACTTCGCCTATAAAAAACTCTGATAAATGCACAAAATTCTATACAATAACTCACAAACTCTGCCTTCAACGGTAACCCTTTTCTTATAATAGTATAGTTGTGCATATCCAAGTTTTCCGCATTCAGCACAAGAAGCTTTGTGTTAGAAAGGCTCTACAGTAAGTCAGATAAAAAAGAAAAGACATTTTTTGCACCTTCATCCTGATTAGAACCGTTGCATTCACAACTCCCGTTTCGAGATCTGGTTGAAGTGTTAACACATACTCATTTGGAATCAGAGTTCGTGGAAGACGGGACGAGTACCAGCTGGTATTCGAGCACTGCAAAAGGTTTATGCTCTGAGCTAAATACTCAAGTTTTTACCTCCTTGTTGCCACTTAGAAAATTCTCATCCACTTCATCAGCTTCGGTTCCAGTCGAAACAGTATTTGATTCTCTAACTTTTTCAATCCGCTTCGACTTTTTTCTAGTCTTTTTTTCTTCTAAATTCTGAGAACTCAAATCCTCCTCAGAAGAAGAATGAGTCTGGTCGTCTTTAGCATATTCAACTTCGTCATCGTTCTCTTTAGAGGAACTCAGCACAAACGTCGTTTCTTTTGTACGACTATTACTCTCTACACCATCATCAGTATAACTGAAAAATGATGACGTCTCATTGTCTTCTTGTGAACGAAGAAAAGAGAGTTGAAAGAAACGTTCGTTTCCGTAAGGATAAATTGAAGCGTATAAGAAAGCGCCCACTGATACACCCAACAAAAACATTAGCAGACCAAAAATGATGGCGAAGCAAATTCTTCGTCGGGGAGTAGACGATCTGTGCCGATACGCATGACTTGGGGACCAGACAGCTGTAATAGTATGAAATACAAATCCAGGATGATTTCAGTAACTTTTGACAGAACACACTCACTTAGTCCATCGTGTGTATCTCCTTCTTCATAAAGTGTCTTGGCACTAGAAGTAAGTGGAGGAGATGATGCCATCTTTCACATTGGCAATACTTTCCCCAGCAAATCTTTCAAATTACTATTATGTTTGAGTTTTTCTGAGAGTTCCTAACGGGAAGATCAGGCATTAGTGAAAATAAACAACATGGAAGCTAGCAGAAAACAGGAGAACAACTGTTCTGTGTGACACTTATGGAAAACAGAAATATAAACATGCTCATTTCTTCTGAACAGGGCAGAAGACTACATAAGAATTTCATGCTACTTTCAAAAAAAAAAGCTAGGACCGTCTCCGAGCGCGAAAAACTTTTGCCGTGGCTTTTTCCACTGTTTGAGTTCACTTGCTAAGCAAAACGAAACACAAACTTTCCTAATTCTGTTGTTAAATAGACAAGTATTCGCTGCGCATCTAGCCAAGAACATGGAAGAAACACAGTCTCAGCCCAGAAGTACGGTAAAAATGTGTGATATGGTTGGGTGCTTAAAGTCTGGGGAGGATAAGTACATCCCCAGTTTCACATGAGGCCTAGTGGTTGGTTTTCTCGAGCTTTTCAAAGTTTTCTTATTCATTTAATATTTGCCAATCATCTTTTCTGTTTGGAATGGAATCGGGTTACTCTCACAACTCGGATCATCCCGATCTTACACATTTCTGGTTACTGTAGCTGGTACCAATTTTGATGCAATATCAACAATACATTTATCAAAACAAACTGTTCCATCAGTTACTACGTAAATAAATTCTGATTGAGCGAGAAAGTTATGTGCACATTTTCTTGACCCGTGAAAGTTAAATAATCATAGAGAAACCCAAAAATATATAACACTTCTAAAAGTTTAGACTAGCTTCTTTGTATTCAGACGAATCTAAATTGAACAAGTCTTCAAGTTTCCACTGCAATGTATCAAATGTTGGCCTCTTCTCAGGATCGCTCCTCCAGCATTGCTGCATAATCTCGTAAAGAGCCGCAGGACATCCAGCAGGGCAGGGCATACGGTAACCTACATCAACTTGTTGTAACACTTCCGCGTTTGTCATACCTAAGAATATAAATGTTTTTAATGTCAAGGAAAATGGAGTTCAAAAAGCGTGTTTTTTAGAGTTCAAAGTATTCGTTGCCTATCTTACCAGGATATGGGAGTCTACCAAATGTGACGATTTCAGTCAGGAGTATTCCAAAACTCCATACGTCTGACTTTGTCGTAAACCTGTTGAAATTGGCAGCTTCTGGCGCAGTCCACTTAATAGGGAACCTAGCTCCTGTTCTCGCTTCATATTCGTTTTCTTTCATCAATATCCTAGCTAACCCGAAATCCGCTATTTTGACAGAGAGTAGGTTGTTGATCAAAATGTTACGAGCAGCAAGATCCCGGTGTATGAAGTTATGCTCTTCGAGATACGCCATACCAGCTGCTACCTGAAGTCTCAATATTATCATTCTCATATCAGTTCAATAGCCACTGTACCTGAGCTGCAATCTCCACCAGCTGCTGGATGGGACATTGTCGTCCTTTTCTCTGAAGAAAAGTCAGCAAGTTTTCTTGCATCAACTCGGTGATAATTAGAATTGGTTCATCTCTTGTGCAAACAGCGAGAAGCGACAAAAGTTTTGGATGTCTGACAAGAAACGTTGCAAATATGGTAAACTCTCTAACCTATACCTGAACTTTTTCATAATCTGAGCTTCTGCCAAAAAATCCGTCGGGTCTGCCGTTCCTGCCTTGAGCTTTTTGACAGCCACGGGCACATTAGTCTTCCATCGTCCTTCCCACACCTTAACTCATTTTTCTCTTTCTCCTAATTCTCATGTTTCAATGTCAGATTCGTATTTCTCAGAAATGAACCTCTCTTTTGTTGCACGACTTTAGGGAAAACGCGCGAGAAGGATCTTCATGGCTAGGCGGGCTATTTCTTCGGACAAGAGAAAACACTGCGGCTATATATATTACAAACACACGAAAAAATGACGGGAGAGGGTGCTCCGTTTATCAACAATGAAATTTTGATCCGGTTTTCAGTTCGTAGTACCCCTTCACGTCCAGTGTTGCATCTGAGCTCGGACCATCCTCTAAACCGGATTCCGGTTCCGGTCACCGGAACGGTCTGATTCTTCCCCGTGAAAACTTTTATGCAAACATCGGGCAGAAAGAAGTTGTCGAGGCTAATGTGTAAGTTAGTCAACTCAGTGAATAGTACAAATACCGAACATATCATATCGTTTACCTCTCCAAACTGGCCAGCACCTATTTGCCGGATGAGTCGTATAGCTCGACGATCTGCTTCCCATTGGTCATCTGGAAGATTGAAGTTCTGAAAAAGTTAGAAAGATATATTTTACCGTAAGTGAACGTAGTGGTTTGAGGGGCTTCTGATTTGGCGCAAGGCTTTCCTAGGTTCACACAGAGTCCATCTGCTTCTCGCTGGTAATGCGTGATAAGGTCATGGAGAGTGGCGAAAGTACGTCTTCTGGCAATGAAATAACCACCATGATCAAGCTGGCGAATACGGTAATGCTTGACGCTATCACTTTCACGGACTAGAAGAAAAAGACCTATCAATGAATAGAAACTAGTTTTCTTTCACCTGATAACGAGAGTTCATGCTGACGACTCTCTGAATCACGAACCATGAAGGCTCCGTGATCATTCATGCTATGGAGCAAATACTTCTCTGCATCGATTCGACGCATTTTGCCAAAGTACCACCTCAAATTCACAATTGACACTATGCATGCATTTACTGAACTAACGGTTGGGATTCCATACTTTTTTCACGTGCTACATAGTTCGATGGGATGTATCCGGTCTTTCCGGTAGCCTTGTGCCTCGCAAACCACCAGTCGCCTTGTGTGTCATTTAGAATTTCAAGGATCTGTTGAATTTGAAATTAAAGTATTGTACTCCGAAGTCAGAGAGAAACAAGTGCTCAAAAACTCACATCGTCTTTTTTGAAACTTAGATCATCATCTGTTCGAGCGTCATACTGGAATAATGCTACGAAGGTGTTGCAGGTGATAGGAGATAGGTTTTGATTTTTATCAACAGTAGAAGATAGAGATATCGAAGTTGCTCCCGAGGTAGAATTGACTCGGGGATGCAATGACAAGGTATCATGGCCAAGGGTTGGAATCTGATTTTGGTTGGAGTTGGCTCCTCCAGATGACGTGACAGTGCCGCCTCCGGGATCTTCTTTGCCGATACAAGATCCCATAAGGCAGAAAGAGAGCACACAAACCTGCGTTCTGTTTTTGGTCGATGGATAGTGGGGTGGACAGGAGGGAACTGTGCGTAGATATGTGCGCAAAGTGGCCGAGGTCAGCCTGCAGTCGTCGCCGCGCCGTCGTTTAGCAAACATTTGCGGAACAGGGGGAGATGAGAAAGCGTACTGATTGAGGATGCGTAGATGAGCGAAAATGGCAATTTCGACAGACGCACTAGCACAAAACATCTTCTTTAATCTGAGGGCCTGACCCAGGTTCTTGCACGAAAGATCTGTCATAATCACCGGTTAGGATACTATAGAACCTCTTGGCTATAAGTAGTGTACGTCTATGTCCATAAGATTCCAGCTGTTTGGGTAGAGCTTCTTGCGATGGATGTTTACGGTTCGTTCATGCATTAAGCTCCATTGTGTTACCATCACCTCTTGATACTGTACCTAATTTAAGTAAATTTCACACATAGGCCATGAATAATGACCCGGAAACAATATCTGAGCGATAGGATGAAAGCGGAGACATCTGGAGCAGATAATCTGTTTTTGCACGAAGCTCAAAACACCATGTCATATTATCTGACGGGAAGCCCAGTGTCGTGGCCGATGGTCCCTACACTCCCCCCCCCCTTCCTGCTACTCAGCGCTGTCCCTCCCGCTGCTCTAAACAATGTATCAATGGCAAATCAGAAGGTTTTTTTCCAATTTATTACACACGACTTTATGTACAACCAGAAAATGTGATTTAGAGCCGATAAAGAGCATGAGACCCATAGTAGAAAACAAATAGCTGTTCCCAGAAACAGGAAACAACCGAGAAACAGAAAAAAGTGAAACGCCAAGACTACACAAGAACATAAAACCTAATAAATTATTAGAGTTCCGATTTTTTTCCTTTTCTGGTAGGTGTACCAGGGATTGAACTAGAACTTTCCGGGAACATTTCTTGTCGGAAATGGGACACTTCCATGATGCTCGACGAGTAACGACCGAAACTTTGTATCAACGCCACAACTTCGTTTCTGATATTTGATAAGTTTAATATAATAAGGTTCTGAAATTTGATAACTCACCTCGTCAACTGGAATTTGGAAGAATCGTGTTTATAGTGAGAATGCGGCAGATCCGAAAACAAAATCTTCAATGCTGTTCCCATACCATGTGTTTGGACCTGAATAACAAACGTTCAGAAGCAATCTGCACATTTTCATGTTTTGACCTTTCCCCAGAGACGGCACTTATCACATTCAACGCAATCCATGATCTTAGAGATATTTACGAAATGCGATCGGAACTCCTCGCGCAATGCTCTGGCATGCGACTCAACTCCAGTAAACATTTCATTCTCATCGAAATGGTCCGGGTAAGAACGAATTTCTTCAAGAAGCTCCTCAACTGCTCTTCGAGTGTCCGCGTCTTCTTGCTCATTGCCGGTATAGAACAACTCATTTTGAAGATACGGTGCTGCTTTTAACAAAGCCTTCAATTCCAGAAGATAAACAAAGTAAACATTGCGCAGGCGCTGTGGTCCTTCCCACGACCACTTCGTTCCGAACCGACCAGCAAACATTTCAGTATTTCTGAACCAAGATCCCTGCATTTGAGATCCGAACTGGCCAAGGCTTGGTGGTGCTGAAGAAATTGTATGTTCTGACTGTCAGACAACCTAGTTTGACTCACGTGGCTTGTAGTTGTAGGCTGCAATTGAAATTGTGATGGCCGAATGAAGCCCAGAAATCAACCGGTAGAAAACGCGCTTCTCCAGGCACATTCCTGAAAAAAGATGCTTCAAAACATCCAGTGCACAGCTACAGACGACCAGTGTTAGAATGATGGTACCACAAAGGTAATTATTAGAAACATAGTTTGCGCCCGAGCTAACAAGGACTCAGAAACCCCTACGAAGGTGTGTAGTTCTTGAAGAGAAAGCAGAAAATGACTCATGCAGGTTATGGTGGTATAGACGTGTTAGCTGACAACTAAAGCTCGGGGAATCTTGTGAGGACATGGTGGGGACACGGACAGAACATTCGGTTAACATGGGCCTCCCGTTCACCATTCACCGACTCCCAATTGCAGGGGAACGTACCTTCTGAATGAATGTTATATGCGGTTTATCGTTATTTTGGTTAATATTATTTCTTTCAGTGAATTTCAGAACGTTAAAGAAGTCAGATAAGCTGAGTTCTCCATGTCATGCTACACAAAACCAAATTAACAAGTAATTACACTAACCAAAGTTGTTAGGATTCATCAGGAAGTTTTTGTCGAACTTTGGATCCGGTCTGGAGAATAGAATGTCGTATTTACAAAGTGACCGTTTGCTCAGTGACATACTTGAAACAGTTCTCTTCGTAAATGCTCTTCCAGACCCGTTGCGGTGATTTGCCGGCGTATCCAGTGTATCTTTCAGGATTCTTGGACAGATCCACGTAGTGCATCTCGTCTGATTCTTCATCTGAAACGTTGTTTGTTTGATGTTCTTTCGTCTCGAAGGTCTTAAATATTTGGTTTAGATAAGCGTCTCATTTAGTTTGGGAGCAAAATATGTTTACGCGCGGAAAACAATGAAATATATACAAAAGGATCCCATGTCTGTCCGCTCAATAAACGGTTGATTTTGACAAACAATGTGAGGACAGGTGATCAAATTCACGGGTATTTCTGATCTGGAATGCGATGGAACCAGCAGGAATCAGGATTGACACGTTTCCCAGAAAAAATTTTCACCTTCAATTTCACAGAACTTGTCTTCCAATCCATCGTCGTGATGATCCATTGCGTCAAGCTGTCGTTTCTCGTCATCTCGGAGTGTACGATCCATAGGATCAATGTTGTTTCCAGCATCCGTGCAAGGTTCTTTGGCGGACGCTTCCGTCTCAGTTTCCTGAACAATAGGGATGGTCGCATTGTCGTTCCAGCGATCGTTGTGTTTCTGATTTTGAGCTGCTCTTCGTACCATGTTGATGACGTTCCTTTTGCGCAATCCGGCTGGAACTTCATCGTCACAAAATGCAATACCACACTGGTTTGTGCCACATTGCCGTTCGTCAGCCCAAAATGGACATGTTTTATCCATGTTCACCTGGAAAAAACGCTAAATGGACTAGGCAGAGTTTTTGTTCTCACCTTATAGAACCGGAAGAAATCCCGTTTCAGCAAATTTTGCACTTTATCGTGAAGTTTTTGATTATTCAAACTATCAATTGTCCTAGACTGCGAACATTCGCAAGGTTCTACAGCTTCATCGCCTTTACAGAAACAGAGACGACCTGTCTCGAACTGAGAGACAACTACGTTCGCTATGAGCGCAAGTACCACTAACAGAAACGGTTCCCTCATCTGGAAGAAATGCAGAGAGTGCAAATGGATAGCTTTGGATATTGAAAAAGTTTAAGGATGACGTGTAACAACCAGGAGCTTTCGAACAAACGATTTTCCGCGTGAAACTTTCAGGAGGCAGCAAGGGGATTTTCAGAGTGCGAGCGAAAGTTCGTGGAAATAAGATTCATGCGAAAAATAAGAGAAACGCATGAAAACTATAGGAAGAGAAAAGAGAAAGAGAGATGAATGCGGGAAACAGGCCGTCTTCTCCGGTATTTCCGCGATTGTCGGGAACCAACCACTGGGGGCGGTCAGTGCGATCGCGCATGGACTTTGTGGCACAAGCGCTGCGGAACAGAAAACCGGAAATTGCACATTTCTACTTGATGTCGGTTGCGCCAATATAAAAAAATCAAACCTTATAGATCAGAACAACACAACGATCGCTGAAACGCTGAATATATTGGAAATGGGAACTATGAAGTTAAATTGGAAAACATTGAAACTTCCCTGCTGAATATTAGATCCGGAAGAGCTCTCTACCACAGTTTGCTCGAAAATGAGCACATTTTTTATTGTAGCGGCCGAGGCGCGCCTAGGCAAAGTATGAAACTTAAGCAAAGTGCGCTCTATTGAGAACGGTCTCCTAACCAAACGTTGCACAAAGCAAAAAGTGTTATTGGATCGGACTCATTCTTTTGTTGAAAAATTTTTTGTGGAATTCGATGATTCATCAGAACAGACACAAGTGCATTCGCAAAATGTTCATATAGGGGGAAATAAAGTCGAGATCATTTGAGTCTAACACGAAGATGAAGGTTCATTGGAAGCTTGCATGATTTTTTCCTTGATTTTGTCGTTCTCCGACTGTATTTGCCAACGCTGGTTGAGCAACGTCATGCGAGTATCACTCAAAGCTTTCTCTTCCTGAAATTACTTATAAAATGATGACAACTCGTTCGACACGGAACCTGTTTCAAAGCGGCGAGCTGATCCTCGATAAATTTCTGTCTAGAATGTTGCTCATTTTTCTTCTCCATTGGCGCAGAAGCTGTAATCCAACGTTTTTTGTTATTCTGACCCATCGAACATAAGAAAAATCTTCGAAGACATGACCAAATATCAGTATGAAATCAACATCGGTAGTTTATATAATGACTGTGTGAAGATCTTTGAGAACTTGGGTTTTATTTGAAAATCTCAATTTGAAATGAAAACAGAAATGACGATAATCTGAATGCGGACAAGTACATTGTTAGCAGCAATTAGGTAGATTTGTATTTTTCGATTCCTGCTGGGCTCATGACACAGATGTGTCCCAGATCGCGGAACTTCTGATTGTAGTCCAGACCATAACCGACGATAAACTGAAACACAATTCTAGAAAAAGGATGCAGTGGACAGACATACTTTATCGGGAATCTCGAAAGCGACGAAGTCTTCTGGAACATCGACGATCCGTTGGACTCGTTTGGAGAGAAGCAACGCTGTCCAAGTCTTCTCTACCCCAGTCTCCTTGAGGGTGCTCAGAAGCTTAGCCAATGTTCTACCGGTGTCCGATATGTCGTCCACGACCAGAACACTTTTTCCTTTCAGCTCATCTAAGTTGGACAGGCCCAATATTTGAATCTAAAAGTTCTTTGTAGTGCAAGCTTCTCATCTATTATTCCGCACCTGTCCGGTGCTACTTTGATCTTCATAGCTCTTGACGCGGATGAAATCGACCGTCATAGGCTCTGGACATGCGGATCGCGCATTTGTCAATTCCTCAACAAGCGCTGTGAAGAACTTGTAAGATCCCTTGAGAACGCAGAGCAAAGCAATTGGTTTGTCCCCGATTTCGGCATGGATATCTGGTGAAGAGATGAGATACAGGAACAAATGTCTCAGGAACGCACCTTTCGCAAGCCGACGAACTCTATCTCTCACAAGTCCCTCCGGGATGACAACACCAGACAAGTCACCTTGATAGCACAGTGGAATATCGAATGCGTCGACTGGCAGCTGTAATTGTGGTACTTCGTGAAGCAAATTCAGAAAACAATGGAATCTCAGAATTACCTCAAAGTCATCCGGGATCACAGCACGAGTCTTGGTCATTTTCCGATTGATGACAGAAAGAAACTGAAAAAGAATGGTAACTAATGCACTGTTTGGTTATCTGTTTGTTCACGATGAGACCGATCAGACTCTTATCTATGGTCAGATAGCGGGGCAAGCGATGAAATAAGTGAACATGTCAACGTTGTACTCTTAGGAATTATGTCGAGTGAATTTATAACAGTTTTAACAGAAACAAACGGGAGAAAACAATGTTAGCAACAGAAACAGGAGTGGCGATAACCGACGAATGAAAAAGATGGGAACAGGCAAATAACGGAGTAAATCAACCCCATCAGTGATTTAATTGGGGAACAATTTGGCCGTTTTAAAAATACAGGCAAATGCCAATCAAATCCATCCGGCATATTCCGAAATTACGTTTTTGTTGTCCTTCCTGTTACGACTCACTGCACTTTGCTTTCCTTTGACCTTGAGGCGAATCTAAAGCGCAACGTTAGACACTACTTTAATGTTCAAAATCAAAAACATACTTTTTCTTTGTTGCGCTTTTTCTCAAGTGCTAACTTTCTTTTGATCTCTTCTGAAGTGAAAGTCGCGGCACTGCTGGCCACACTTCTTGCTGCGGATGGAACACCAGCTCGTTTTTTGGCGGCAACTTTCTTGACTTGCTCCTCAACTGCAAAATGTTCTTCTTCTTCTTCGTCGTCGTCTTTTTTTTCTTCTTCTTCTTCTTCGTCGTCGTCGAAGTCCGGTTCGGATTGACGCACAGTGAGACTGTGCGGGTGGTTCTAGAAAATTTCAGATAGAAGAGTAAAAACGGTTTCGGGGACTAACTATTTTCTCCGGAAGATCGCTATCGTCGTATCCCTCTTCAGTTTTCAAGCAGGATATGTCAACGTTTTCTAGTTGAGTTGTTGCGCTCGAGAGCCAATCATTGAATCGAGTCGACTGGGAGAGCACAATTTTCTGCTGCGTGATGACGTTCTTCGTCTCTTGAACTTCCTCTTCATCCACATCATCTTCATCTTGCTCCTCTAGAATCGCTTCCATTGTTTCTTCATCAGTTTCCTCTTCACTTGATTCTTCCTCCAGTTGGTCTTCGGTCTCTCCGTTTCTCGTTTCTTGTTCGCAATGAGCAAGGAAGTTTCCATCGTCATACGCCTTATTCAGGTCCAGAGCCATTTTCTTGGTGAAACCAGAAGCCTCGAGCAGTACATCCATGTTGCCTTTTCTCTCGACTTCGTCAAACTTTGGCCAATCCTCGCTCTCATAATCAAAACGCCTCTTGAAGAAAGTACGGACGCAAGTGACATCACGGTCAAAGTAGAACTCGGCGTTCGGGTGATCAATTGATACCATTTGGGGAAAATCGATCATGACAATTCGCTCATCTTCAAGCATGATTAGGTTGAACTCATTGAAATCTCCGTGAATGACTCCGTGTCTTGCGAGTTTGACGATCAGAGCCATCAAACGATCATAAAGTGCTGCGGCATCATCCACTTGTTTCACGTTACAAAGAGTCTCTCCAACGACTAATTGCATAACAACAAGATGTCGGCAGACATCCACCGCTTTGGGAACAGGGAATCCACGCTCTTGCAGAGCCTTCAGGAAGGCGAACTCCTTTGCAGCCGCAAGACGGCTGAGGTAGAGCCACGAAGCGCTTTTTCTCTTCTTGTGGTAATCTCGTTTTTCTTTGATTTTGCGAAACGAAGTTCTCCCAAGACGGTGAAACTTGAGGCAAAGATCTTTCAGCTCCGGATCGCCACCAACATAAACGTCAGATTCTTTTCCGATGCCGATCTGATTTCCTACGCTTCCAACCACTTCTCTGGAGCAAAGTGCACGAAGTGCCAGGTAGTCGTAGCCCCGGATTGTCAGACGATATCCATCAACTGAATTGATAATTTTCGAAAGTTCAAAATTTCAAAATTCTCACATTTCTTGCTCCTTTCGAATGCCACCAATTGATGTTTGCAGAGATCGTTTAAAGTTCTCATTACACCTCCGCGATGAATGCCTGCGATGGCGGAAACGAGGGCCAATGGAACAACTTCATGATTTTTCATGCCCATTTCGACTGCGATAAGAACTCGAAAGTGATCTCCTTCGAGATATCGCATCATCGAAACGTTCATTCGACCCATCTAAAAAAGAATCATGAAACATGATTAGGAATTTTTTCATCAAAAATATTGCAAATGCACAGAAGATAACAATAGATATAACAAACGACAGTGACAAAAGCCCAACCGATTCTTCATTCAACAATTGCAAAAATGGCATAGAATGGGGAAAAGGGGAGGATAAAAACATTGGGGGAGGCGGGTGATCGGAAGTGAGAGCTTCTTGGAACTGATTTTGAGAGGACGGAGAATTTTACAGACAATGGAAGTAGAGACTATAGAGAAATACTTGATGCCGAAACTGGAGATAAACGCAAAGCGGAATCCGTCGGTAAGGAGAGTGAGAAACGACACCGGGGGCACTGGAGAGTGGCACAAAACTACAAACCAGGCGAGATGACAGGCCGAAATAAGTAAAAAAAATAATGCTTAGATAAATTTTTGAAGGGGATGGGGCATCACAGAAACAGGAAACATTAAAAAAAAAAAAGTAAAACGGGGAAATGTATATCTGTGGGGAGAGATTGAAGCGAAGAAATTTTAAATAAGAGACGAATCAGTGCTGACGGAGAATGCAATCCAACTATGACTAGAAAGAGTATCTAAATGTTAAGGCACGGCAGACGAACACTTGTTCGTCTTTAGTGAATGGATTCGAATTGGAGTGGAGAACATTGAAGAATAAAAACTCAGCTTAGTTGAGAGAATTGAACTTCAAAAAATTTTGTATTAAACGCGGGATTTTTTCGTAGGCGGACACACGTCATTGGCATTCACCATCTTCTCGAGCAAATTGTTCGCCAGCATTGGTTCTTCTTGGATGAAACTTCGCCAGGATGGGAGCGCCATTATCATTTGGCGGTTATGAACGGCCTGAAGCAATACAAAATTCAAATTTTCAGAAAAAAAAACTCACATATTCAACGCACGCATCATACAAAACATCGGTATTGTATCGTTCCGCGTGAATAATGCAGTCCAATACGTTGCTCACACTGAGTTTGTCAAGAAGGTGCTGCTCACACGTCATTTTTAAAGCTTTGATTTGATACTTCTCGGCGATTTGCATAACATCTACAGCTTCTACCACATCAATTTCAGTTTTGATGACGCCAGCATATATGAATTCCACCATCGCTCTTACGGCCACTGGGTTAAAATCGAGTATTTCAATCTTTTTTTCTTGACTTTCTTTCATTTGTTCATGACTGAGCATCATTTGGAAAACGTCTGAATGCGCTCGTAGTTTATAGGCATGGACACGGAAGCTTTGTCGCGTTCCATCAACAGGACCAGCTACAATCGTCATATCAGTTCCTTCTCCGCTGGCCAGCATTTCCAACTCTGTAAAAATTAGGAGATATTTTAAACGTACTTTTCAAAGCAAACCTCGATCAACGAATGAAGTTGGCACCTGTGAAAACTGCATTTTGATGGATGGCATTATGGGCATTCTTTTACATGGAACTTTGGAAACATCCGGTATGAGTTCTATGTGACAAGAAATCACAAGCGATTTGTCCTGTCGAATGCTGTTCTGCACTTTTGTAGTAGGGATATTACGGAGTCCCCATGAGTGCCCTCCTTTCGGAGGCTTCGCGTGAAATTCGCCAACGTTCACATTGCTGAATTTAGGTTCTTCATTGTCATCGAGAAAATAGAAACGATATTCTGCTTTCAGTACAACCTAAATAAACTTCTTTGCATTTTCTCAACAATTTCCCGACAGTCTAATTTTAAAAAAGATTCAGTTTCACATAATTTTTCTTCTAACTTACTTCTTTCGAAGGTGATGTTGCTGACATTTTCAAAAATAAAGAAACATTGTTGGCATTTTCTTCTCGCTTCCCACCAGGATAAAGACAAAGCTGCCAGCATGCTTCAGGAACCGCTTCATCTCTGATAAAATCTCTATGCAAAAACCTTTAATTTCACAGATAACTTACTTGAACACTGTGCTTCGCAAACAACTTCCAGGTTGACTCAGTTTCAATAAACTGTCAAAGTTGCTCACCTGAATAATCATTGCTGATCAGAAAAACTGAATAGACAACTCACAGTCCATCTTTGTGTAAGAACAACTGATTCAACATTCGTCATGCATTCATTATTATGCAAGCTAGAAGATTGTCGTCTAGAACAGGATGGCTTAGAAGCTATGAAATTGTGATCCGACCTAACATCCGCTATATTTCGATCAGACATTTGATTTAATTCTGAAATAAGAAAATTATTAACAGCTTCAAAGACACTCAGAAGGGTTATATATCAAAAAGAGATAACTAAATTGGTAAAAGATACAAAGTCGTCTTCAAAAACTGGAACGCACTGTCAAAACTGTTCGAACGTTCAGAAGAAGCAAGCGTTTGGCTGCGACGCGTATTGATTTCTGTGATGTCTGCGTCTTGCGCCTCTAGCGCGACTACTTTCCTCTGTCGTGCCAAGACCTACGGTCGCGGCCAGCGGGCAATGTTGGCTCGCGAGCCTTTGAACTTTAGAATAGAGTTTAGATGAGAACCAGCATGTTTGAAGAGCTCGTGGTAAACCACACGAAACGTTTATGGCGAGGAGGGTTAAGCCTCGGTTACTAATTGGTTGACATTTTAACGAGACAATGCACATACACTAATTGTTTCAGTTTTCTAAATATTTATCTAAAGTTAAAAGTCGGCCGTTTTCGTGAAAAATACAAAAATTATCGAATATCGAGAAGAAAGCACTGAAAAGAAAAATCTGTTCCGCAAAGGTCCTTGACAGAAAACTACGCGAAAGTGCACACACGGTCTCTGTCAACATGGATACTGTATTTGAACAGTTGAAATTTTTTAATTAATTATTTAAAATGTATTACACTTAGGTGTACATGTGCACATGAAACAATATCACTTTAATGGTTTTTGAACCTAGGAAAACAGTTTTCTCGTTTTGAGTAGGTAAAACGGTTCATTCCATGAGAAGGCGAGCAAGATAAATATCCGAAAAAACAAATGCATTGACAAATTCTGTGAGATCTTAATCGGAAATTATTCTAATAATGCAGAGTGAGACAACAATCAGTTCCAAAAACAAACAATGGAAAGGTTTTGAAAAAAGAGAAGGCTGGATGGTTAAATTCCGAGTTTTTTTGACTTCTTAGTTACTTTCAATAGTCTTGAAATTTCGGATAGAGTAGAATGACTAGAATTCGCGAGGTCAAATGATAAACGAAGAGCGGTGCTTGAAATTGTAGTGTTCGGTAGGGTGAGTAAGAATTCGCTGACTCTGTAACATGGAATTTTTTCATTTAAGCCTAGGCCTAGGAGCTCACTTATAAACAACATATGGGTCAGAGCATTCTTGCAACCTCCGGGTGATCTCTTCAGCTGAATCGTTAGATTCATTAACTGTCGCTGATTCCATTCTGTTTAGATTTTTCTCCATGTTCATATCTTTTCCTTTTCCTGGAGTAGAAGAGCCCGATGGAGATTGAGATTCAACTCGGGCCATTTTCAGCGATACTTCTGCTGAAAGATCCTTCAACTCCTTCGATTTCTTATGTTTCGAAGATTTCTCTTTATGTTTCTCCTTATCCATTCTCTCTATTTTTCCAGAAATTTCGGACTTATCTCGCTTCATTTTTTTCAGTTCCGGGGGTGATTTCTGATAATTGGGGGAAACAACTGACGATTTCCTTTTCTTTGTTTTACAGTAACGCTTCACTAGATCAGTAAAAGCGGTGGGAATTGTATCTCCACGGATCACGAGTTTTTGAACTGCTCCTTGGACATCCTCATCACCTGTGAACAGGTTTAGCTCATAAGGGAATATGTGGGGTTTCTGATGGGGGAGGTTCATGTATACTGTAACGAACGTGGAGAATGAAGCGAACCCTGTTTCCGAGATCTAAAGTAGAATTATAAAACTATATCTCTGCGAATATTGTGGTTCTGCTCACTTTGAATGGCGGCTTCGAAACCGTCCTTATGGGATTCGGAAAAGAATCGTGTATTTGGAATTTCACTTTTTGGATGAGTTTGTTGTCCGGGAAGTCGTCGTAGTCTTTGTTGACTGGCTTCACAAACAGTGTCCATTGATGTGTGTGCCCATTTTCTTGACTTCCACTCAGTCTTGTGGATGAGTGGCCAACTAGTAGCTATAGTGAAAGGGATCATAATTTAAGATTCAGTTTTCGGAATATTATTAGTTTATAATTTACCTCTACTATTCTAGCAGGTTCCACCATTAAATATTAGAAAAGGGTGATTAGAATAGGTTTTTCAATTCTCGATATTTGAAAGTTATACTCGATAGATACTTTTACGTGCAATAATGTAAGAACTTTTGCATTAACAAGAGTTAGGCCACGGAAGATGACCGATAAATTACACGGCCGCGGCCACCAAATATTTTAATTTTGTCCTTCCTTCTTTTCTCACGACTTAGCGCTCGATCCGAATCATCACAAAAGCCTTCCAGAAGTTCATGGCTTCAAACGAAGATTATCTCTTCCAAGCAGACGCTTTTTCACCGTCTGATTGTGAGTTTATCAATTTTAGAAGATTTAATCAATAACATACGCATTTTCAGATATCCGTGATAGATTGAAAGGCATCCGAGTCGGAGATGAAACCAGAAAACTTCGTCACCTTCGGTCGGAGATGAGCGCACTAAATCATGCATCTCAGGAGACCCTAAAAAACAATGTATTCCGAAACTATCAGCAGTTCATTGACGCATCAAAAGAAATTTCCCGTAAGTTCGGTTCTCAAACATTTGCAATCTTTTTTTAAGATTTGGAGCGCGAGATCTACCAGCTTACTCATCACTTGCTCGAACAGAAACAAGTCATTGAAAACTTGGTCATGATGACTGGCGACGATAAAAGTTCGATCCACACTGTCTCAAGCCACTCAACAACAACATCCAACACCAACCCGGTTCAGGTTTTGATGCAAAAAATGGAGGGCATCAGCGTGAGTCTTGTGGTATTTGATCATGGCTCAGAAATCACTTTTAGGGTATTCTAAATAACATGTCCCCTTCTGAAAAAGTTATTCTTCATGGCGAAATGGAGCAATTTGATGTTGAGACGAAGAAACCGGTTCAGAAATGCATGTTGATTCTGCTATCTCACAGACTCATTATAGGCAATGTGAACGCTGCAGGAAAATATGTGTAAGTTGCCTTCCCACAAAGAGCCTTTTTGAAATAAAAATCCTTGCAGCATGGAATCCACTCTTTCTCTTAATTCGGTCGCTCCAGTGAATGTCAAGGATCGAGAATCAGGAGCTGCAAACGCTGGGAAAGTTTTGAAACTTCTCATCTTCCCGGAATCTCGTTGTTATCTCTGTGAAAGTGCAAGAGTACGAAAACTG
Source organism: Caenorhabditis panamensis (assembly GCA_900883565.2). Classification (NCBI taxonomy): domain Eukaryota; kingdom Metazoa; phylum Nematoda; class Chromadorea; order Rhabditida; family Rhabditidae; genus Caenorhabditis; species Caenorhabditis panamensis. The sequence continues at coordinate 375,138 of LR538426.1, read as the reverse complement.
TGGTTTGACGAGCTCGAGCAAGCAAAAAGGGAGATTCTCCACAAAGGTAGTCTTGTCCGGCAGGCGACGATTCGTGGAAAGCGGCAAACTGTGAAAGATAGAGCAAAGACGTCAATTGTCGAGGAGAAGCAAGAGACAGTTCAAGAAGAGGAAGGAGAAACTGCAACCGAAGAAAGAAGTAAGGTGGAGTGGATGTGATAAGTGAAGAAACAGTTTTTCAGATGAAAGTGACATGCAGTGGCTCTCTGAACTACCTGCTGAGTTAGATGACTGCATTGCCCATCGAGATTTGGACCAAGCTGTGGAACTTATCCACGAGTGGAAGCAGTGTCCGACAAAAGATACGGTGATAGACGTGCAGCTTCAAATGAGAGAAAATCAGGTACTCTCCCCGTTTGACACATTAATCCAGTAGTTATTTTATTCAGATTGTCCAACTTCTCAGTGAAGATGTCAGTCGTCCTGGAGCCGTGCATGGTGGACCAAGAGCAATGAAAAAAGCAAGGACTCTTCTCACGCAGTTAGGTCGTGGAACATATGCGACGGATGTATACTTGAGGAGAAGAAGCGCTCTCCAAAGGAATGCAATGAGAGACGTAACTGTGTCAGAGGAACCCATATCTTATGTTCGACAGCTATGTGCTCTTTACGGAAGTGCAGTTTCTGATATTGCCAATGAGTACAGGTCGATGCCTCAGTACTACTGCCAAGTTCTCCAATGGTGTTCTTACGAACTGAGCACATTGCTCTCATTGATCCGGAGACACGTGATTGAAGTAGCTCCTGCAATAGCTGTTATTGCCTACACTTGGAAGCACGTCATGAATACTGTAGAGGACTTAACAGCGATTGGAGTGCACCTAAACTTCGAAGTCAATCGACTGCTCAGTGGGCCCTTGGAAAAATCCCTGCAGGGGAACTTTGAAAACATTTTTGATGCTGTAAAAATGCGAATATCTGTAAGTTCATGCCAGTCACCAGCAACCTAGAATACTTTTTAGGAAGAGAAATGGCGACCTTACGTTCTCGATTCTGAATCAGCGTTGAATCGTCTTGTCGAAGAACTTTCTGATTTTGGAATCAATGTTGAATGGGCCATATCCGCTAATGACGAATCAAAAAGTTCTTTAAATGTGTCACAAAACGTTGTTCATTTCGCAAGAGTAGCACACACTCTGTCCAAAGATTTAGCTCCTCTTCGATTGTAAGAAAATAGATGTGAAGTGAAGATGCACGAAAATTTTGTTTCAGGTCCCCAGTCCAAGTGGTTTGCGAAGTATATGCTGACGAGTTGTGGAAAATGTATCTGAAGCATCTAGCCGATAGTATCAAAGATGGATCTGTTTTTGCCTATTCTACTACTTTCATTTTGACACAGGTAAACCTTCCTCGTATCAGGGCTGATTCATATGACAGCTGGTTTGCAGGTACTTCCCGTATGTGACCGTCTGCTCTATGGAGAGGAAGGAGAATTGACTCGATTGATTGCACTTTATCCGAGTTTGGCTCCATACGCAGATGAATCAGATGATGAAAATGCGCTTACGAAAGATGATGAGGAGGTTGCTCATGTATAAAAATAATCCCCATTTTCCGTTTCTCCAATCTGTGATGTTGTAACGAACGACCGACTGTTTCATTTTTTATTGTTCCCATAGAAAAAGATGATTCATGTGCTGAAATATAGAAACAAAAGAAATTGCTTTTTCATATCGTCCATGTGTGTCACAATGTTATGATTGACAAACCCTTCTCGACCGTACTGTCAGGATTCGTCATTTCCTGAAATAGGAGCTTCTGTAAAAAACACGTGGAACAGCTGACAACATTTTTGGGGTGAGCACTTTGTGCTTTTCAACTCCTCCGCTTTTTGATTTTCGTTTCGGGCCTTCAATCTCTGGTTCTCTAAGAAACGAGGATCTGTGGCGGCACGATGGGTTTGCTCCCCGGCTTTACACAAACAGCCTGCCGTCGTCAGTAGAAGAACTAGAGCTCAAAGGAAGCCTCTCTTAGCGAGAATGAGGTGTGCACTGGTGAAAGTTTTGAGCAGTGTACAAGTGGAAAACATATGCGAGCCTTGTGTTCCACCAGAAAATGCGAAATAATGAAACCCGTGGAGTTGAGTAGCTATTCAGAACGTCGCTGTCAGTTAGACAGTAATGATAACTTTTTTCAATTATTTTCTGAATCAATAGCTATTAGCGCTCTTCATCTTTTCAGCCCAGAAACCAAGACTGTATGCAGTGAATTTCTTTATGTTGCAACTTGCAACACGAGCATCAGCGACCAGATCTATCTGCAGCTTTGAATCCCCAGCACCTGAAATCTAGACATGCCAAAGCAAACGTCTTTCTCTCCAACACACCGGAACGAGCAACTGTTACGTTTACTGCTACGTTTTTATCTCTCGAGTGTGTTGAACCTGTCATTTTAGAGGCTGCTCTTTGAATCGAAGATCTGGGAAGTAGATGATGATCTGAAATATAAGATGGGGTTGGGTTGACATACACATTGAGGTCGACATACCACGTTGTTCAGACGCTCTTGATGAACAGCTCAACGCTGCGATGTTGGTCTCAAAGAGAGGAAAATATGAAGTAAACTCAGAAGTTCTGAGTTCTATTCCGAAATACTAGACACTTTCATGACCCGACAGCCGTCCACTACCTATTTGGACCAGAGAAACATTTTTGATGCTGATTCGTTCACTTAGACATATGCGCTGATTCGGAAACTTCAAATAACTTTGTCTGACAATCTCATTAAGGTTGTTATATTAACAAGTTGATGAAGGTTTTCTTTGCTTTTCTGATTGTTCGTTTTTTCATATCGAAGACCTTTGTCAAGACTTCTGCCATTGAGCTTCTCGTCGGCCCTTCATCTGCTGTAATGTGTTGTGCTCTCTTCCCGGGGTGGGTGGGAGAGATCCATCTTCTCTTCTCTGAGTCTCTTAATCCTACTCGCTATTTTTCTGCTCAACCACACCCCCACTATGCCTGGAATGAGGTGGAGAGTCGTGAGGGAGCGTCTCAGTCGAGGAGACGTTGAAGACAGCCGAGAAGAAGCGGGGGCTCAGGGGGCGGGGCCTCACGGGGCGGCGGGAACCTGGAAGCGGGAGACCAGCAGGAATCATTCTCCCCTCAATTTCAATCGTCGTCTAGCTTGTTTCAAGAACAAAAAACAAACAACCAAAAATGGACGCCATCAAGAAGAAGATGCAGGCCATGAAGATCGAGAAGGTATTCTTAAACTTCGTTTCTCATCATTTTACTCGAACCTTTATGAATTGAAAATGTTTTTCGCCATTTCTTTCCATTGGTTTTTTCCGAACGTCGGAATATGCCACAGTACCACTGATGGCTGCTGACTTGTGAGAGCTGGAATTGATGAACGATCAGTTCTGGTTCTAGTCTTAATCTTGTCTGATTTTTTGTATTTCTGCCTTCACTTTCAACTTCGATATTTAGGACAACGCTCTCGATCGGGCCGATGCTGCTGAGGAGAAGGTTCGTCAGATCACCGAGAAGCTCGAGAGAGTCGAGGAAGAGCTCAGAGACACTCAGAAGAAGATGACGCAGACCGGAGATGATTTGGACAAAGCCCAGGTTAGAAAACCTAATTGACTGATTACTGTATCTTTTCTCATTTAGGAAGACCTTTCTGCTGCCACCTCCAAGCTCGAGGAGAAGGAGAAGACCGTTCAGGAGGTATGTTTTATTTTAAATATCATCTGACTATTGTTTGAGCTATTGGTTCTTTTTTCCAAGCAATCACCGGCATTCTGCCGATGTTTAACTAGCCATTCAGGTCTTTCCCGCAGTAGCACAATACGACGGTTCAAAGAAAAGTGAAAGGTTTGTTCCTTTATTGGGAGGGTGGGGCTGTTGTAGTTCGTTTTCGTTTCAACCTTTCCAAAGAACAGAAAGGGACAAAGAAAAAGTGGTTGGGATTGATTCCTAGGATTCAAACAAGTCAATTAATCCGTTAATTAGTCAGAAAGACCAACATACCACCATAGCCACCCCATCTAGCTAGTTCTGTCCTTTCCCATCATCTCCCTCCATCACGGTGGATGATGATGATCCGACCGCTGCTTCTCCTCTCCCATTCCCAGATATTGTTTTCGTTGCCGTATCTCTCGTTGTGTGACACTGTGATATCAACTGATGCATGTACAATATTTTAATCAGGCAGCGCTTTTCCGCAGGAACCGCCCATGAATCATGTTGCAATTCAAAAAAGCAATCAGCCGTCCGCTTGTTCCATATCACAAGAGAGTGAAAACAATAGCTTTTAGTAAAGGTTCTTTCTCATAGTTGGGTTTTCCCAATTTAACTTTTGACGTTGCTTGATCCCACCAAAATAGGGTATTACAACCACCTGTTCATGTTCCGTTCCCGAACGTTTTTTGTTTCATTCCCTTCCACAGGCGGTAGACAACTAGGAAGCATCAACCTCGCAACTCACTCCCATCTCTCTTTATCCCTCCCGAGAGAAAGGGAGCGAAAAGAAGATAAAATTCGAGTGCGTGCCGCGCCATTCAAAATCGCTAGTGTCTGAGTCTCCAACACTCACCGGACTACCTCCCAACTGATTACAACGAGAGCTGTTTGCTTTACAACAAACTTTCTTCTCTCTTCTCGTGCTCCCGCGGGCGAAAGCCTCACTGAGCAGCCTCTTCGAGCTTCTCTCTTCTCCCCCGCAATTCTCGGGAGCCCCACCGAGCTGCTTAGTTGCCGGGCAGGAAGAATGAAGAAGGGGAAGGATAATAAGACGCATTGGCATTGAAATGTCATGTTGTAGAACGAGGAGAGAGAAGAAAGTAGGCTCCCTACCAATTAGACACCTTGCGGGGACAATACCGTCTCAGCCGGTTTCTACCTATTTCAATGGCGGGTGCGCACACATCGCACGCCAGCAATACAGGAGAATGAAGGAACAGAGGGGAACATGTAATTCGGTAAATACTATGTGTCTATTGTTGGAACACCATCGGCTGACTTACCGGAAAACTTCTTGTTCTGCACTATACCCAATGCCCCTCCTTCCGGTAACACACCAAAACACTTGAGATGACTATCTGAGTACCGCTCCTACAGCAAGAATGGGAAAGATTCATTTTCGAAATGTCTCCAGATCATCATCTCTTTCCGCGCAGGTGTTGCATTTCACTGTTTCCCGAAAATCTCTATTCTACGAAGAAATCGGCAACAGCTTGCTTGCCAATGGCAATTCATCACGCCACGTGCCAATGAGACATGTCACAACGTCCGTCCCTTTTCGCCGCTCTGAGTCTCTAGTTGGTCAGTCTCGCACATCCTTATTCAACTGAGCGAGTAGAGTACGTAGACGTCTTTTCTTCCTTTCTTCTTTATTGCTTCTTCTCCTTTTATTCCTAGTCGCTCAAACCAATGTAGTATTGGGTTACAACACTTTGTTGCTCTAGTCTCACTAGTATCATCCCAGATGTGACCCAATCATTGCTGGAATGTTCTCTAAAGTGAAACTTGAAACACTTTTTCTATGAAAAAATTAAATTAACTTGAATGCTTGGAACTACTGTAAAATAGTAACTAGAGTTGTTTGCTGCTACCATCTCTGCCAGCGTAAGTAGGAATCGACGCCAAGAAGTAAGTGTGTTCTCTTCTCGAAGAAGCGCTTCTCGTCCCATCTACGCTCTCAAGTACTGTTATCTCTGGCTCCTCTCTACATCTTGCGTAGTGCTTCTCCGCTCCGTACCGTCTCGACCTCTCTGTTTCGCACTCACCCACTCCCGCCCGCCTCCGAGTTTTTTCTTCTGTTTGTCGACGAGCAAGTGGGGGCGCTGTGGCTGTGGCGCCCTCCCTTTACCCAGTCATCTCATAAACTTTCATTGCACACACTTCTTCCGAGCAGTCAAGCAGTCTTTCCAAATTGACACACCGCTCAAAATTTACCTTTTTCTGTTTCCACGTGGTTTTATTTCTGATTCAATAGTTGATCAGTCTTCCCTCTTGCTCTTGCTCCGTAAACATCCTTCTTTTGATTCGGATCGTTTCTTATTCTGAAAATAGCCTTCTTTCCTTCTAGCAAAATGTCGAAGGTGAACAAGGAAGGAGCTCAGCAGACCTCTCTGCTTGATGTCCTCAAGAAGAAGATGCGGCAAGCCCGCGAAGAGGCTGAGGCCGCCAAGGACGAGGCCGATGAGGTCAAGAGACAGCTCGAAGAGGAACGCAAGAAGCGTGAAGATGTAGGAGTTGTTTTGAAGCCCCGTAGTTAAGAATTGAGATGTAAGCCCACAAAATTTTTGTTCATTGACTCATTTCAAATTCTCATAATTCCGAATGAAACAAGAGTGCGTCTTGCGCGGCGGCACTGAGTCAACATTTCATAAAGTGGCTTTCTAGGAGTACGGTAGCTGAGTATTTGTCAACGATCTGTGAGAGTGTCCCAGGGGATTTTATGAGGTTGTAGGCTGAAGCTGAGGTTGCCGCCTTGAACCGTCGTATTGTGCTCGTGGAGGAAGACTTGGAAAGAACCGAAGATCGCTTGAAAGTTGCCACATCAAAACTCGAACAAGCAACCAAAGCTGCCGATGAGGCTGACCGGTTCGTTAAACTCTTTTACGCATTTGTGTCCTTTTCAGGCTGAGGCTGAGGTTGCCTCGTTGAACCGCCGCATGACCCTTCTTGAAGAAGAGCTCGAGAGAGCTGAGGAGCGCCTGAAGATCGCCACTGAGAAGCTCGAGGAGGCCACCCACAACGTTGACGAGTCTGAGCGGTAGGCACGCAAAAGCCGACTTGCCCAAAAACTACCAGTGGTGCCTACCGTCTCCAAAAATGTCCAAAATGATTCATGTTGTGACGTTCTGTGTTGTCCTTGTCCCAATGTTGTCCTTTTCTCAGCGCGCGCAAGTCGATGGAGACCCGCTCGCAGCAGGACGAGGAACGCGCCAACTTCCTGGAGACTCAGGTTGACGAAGCCAAAGTGATTGCTGAAGATGCCGATCGCAAATACGAAGAGGTGCTTTAGAATGCGCGTGTGCTTGTTTCTTGTGATGTTCCCTGAATGTTGGTCCCCTGTTCATGTCATACTCTAATCTACGTTTGACGGTTTGAAAATTAGATCTAATCCATTTATAGATCAAGGAAGGCTCTGAGCAATCAGATTGAGCTCGACGATGATAGGTGTGCTGAGCTGGAGAGGAAGCTGAGAGAGTGTCAGTCACTTTTGCATGAGACTGAAAACAAAGCGGAAGAGGTAGCTTCTTTCATCATTCTAACACAACTTTCTGAAATTAGACAACTAGTTACTTTCCTTGGTTAGCTTCATGGTAGTAGTAAATGTTTGTGTTTACGTCCTTGTCCAATGGAGAGCCTGAGTAATCACACACTGGGGGTATTTGCTGGCAGTGAGGCGATCTACGGATTAGGTAGTCTGATGGTCGAATCTGTTCCAGTGTCCGCAAGGTTATGGAGAACCGCTCTCTCCAGGATGAGGAGCGCGCCAACACCGTCGAGGCCCAGCTCAAGGAGGCCCAGCTCCTTGCTGAGGAAGCTGACCGCAAATACGACGAGGTTTAATGAGTTTAAGGATCATACATACACATTACTAACTTGTCATTCTCTTCTCCTAACCCTAACAAAAATATTAACGAGTGCAGTTTTCAACTTGGTGGTCCAAGAAAATTCTCAACATGGTGATTTGCAGGTTGCCCGTAAGCTCGCCATGGTTGAGGCTGATCTTGAGAGAGCCGAGGAACGTGCCGAAGCCGGAGAAAAGTAAGAAACCCAGCCCTTCCACCTTTTCTTATCTTTCTTACGCTTCTTAACCTTATAACAACACAACGCTTCGAATTTCTTTTTCCAAACCAAAACTCACAGCAAGATCGTTGAACTCGAAGAGGAGTTGCGCGTTGTTGGAAACAACTTGAAGTCTTTGGAGCTCTCCGAGGAGAAGGCGCTCGAGAAAGAGGACATCTTCGCCGAGCAGATCCGACAGCTCGATTTCAGACTGAAGGAGGTATGGACGAGTCCGAGTCATCCGTCCAGTCGCCTTCAGATCAAACCTTATTCCTGATGAAACCTTTCGAGTCTGCTCTAATCCAATCGCTTCATTAACTAAAAGAAACGCTTCAAACTTTGTACTTTTCGTTATCTAATGCGTTCTGAGTGAGATTGCTAACCCTTCCAGAGCTTCACACATGGCAGAGCAACAAATGCGTGGGCTAGCCGTGAACCTGCGTGACGCGGAAGTGTGTATCGAGAAATTGACCCAGGGAGAGCATCAATCCAGTGAATTGATGATAAGCGCAGTAGAGTGCCGCAGAGAGGTTCCTCGTTATTGCATGAACGTTCATTCCTGACAACCTTTCCTCTTTTGCATTCACTTACAGAACCCTCCCATAGTAAAAGACTCTTCCCCAAAGTGTCGTCCTCTTATTTTCAGCAAGATCGTCGAGCTCGAGGAGGAGCTCCGCGTTGTTGGAAACAACTTGAAGTCCCTTGAGGTGTCAGAGGAGAAGGCCCTCCAGCGCGAGGATTCGTACGAGGAGCAGATCCGCACCGTCTCGTCCAGACTGAAGGAGGTCACTATACCGTTTATGTATTTCATGTAGTAGTTCTAGGTGTTGTTCTGTCCGTCTACTTTTCGTGACGTGTTTTGTGACAGTGTCCGATTGTGTTCTCCAAAAACAGTTTCTTTTCTTTCCAGGCTGAGACCCGTGCTGAGTTCGCTGAGCGCTCCGTGCAGAAGCTCCAGAAGGAGGTCGACAGACTCGAAGGTGAGCTCTTGTATATTTTGCCTAGTGTTCGTCTCTTAGTCTTTTTGTCCGCAAAGATCAAACGTTTGTCGTAGAAATTCCAGTTCTTTGTAGTTTTGTCAGAAAGTCCTCGTCTTTGTATGTCATATGTTAATGTGTTCCACAGATGAATTGCTTCTCGAGAAGGAGCGTGTACGAAACTTGACCGAAGAGATCGAACAAACCGTCCAAGAGATCCAAGGATCCTAAAGAGTACGGTAGACGTATACTGTGGTGAATGTTGCATGAACTGTAGAATCTTGTATGCGAATGTAGCATGGTCGGTGAACATGTTCATCAAAATAACTTTTCATTAGAGTGGATGTTTGTTTTGCTAAAATCTGTTTTCAGAAGATCGCGATGCGGAAATCCGCAAAGCACGCCAGTTGCAAGACGAGCTCGACCATATGGTCCAAGAGCTGAACTCGGTTTAAATCACTTCTCCCTACTCTTCTTTCAACAATGATGTGTGTATAAAATAATGTTCCTAGTTTGACGTTCCCTAACTTCTCCTGCTGTGAAATGATGCCTAAAATGATATCTATGTAAGTCGAGTGATGTTCTGGAATGATGCAAGTGTTGTCCTTCTTTGTGTTCATGTGTACGATCAATTATTCTGTTATTTCCAGACGAATTGGTGCACGAGAAGGAACGCTACAAGGCCATCTCCGAGGAGCTCGATTCCACCTTCCAAGAGCTCTCCGGATATTAAATCATCATCCCTTGGCCGTTCCTACTCTTTCATGCCTACTTGTATTTTCAACATCACACTCTATCCACCACCTTCCCCCTTGAAAAGTCCAACATCTGGCTTTCCAATTAAAAGCTCCTCTTCGTTCCTTTTTCAATTTTTTTTACTTTTTTGTACTAATTCTCCTATAGATGAAGAGAAGCTCAATCGGTATTCACTCTGTACCGATCATTCTTTTTTGCTTTCTTTTTCATTAAAAAATCATTTTTCTTCAATTTTATGTGCAAAATGTGCGTCAAACTATTAACAAGAGCTGGCAGCTTCTTCGGATAATAGAACTTTGGTTTTTGAAAAAGTTTTCTCGTGAGCAAAGGATACTGTAATACCACTGAAGTTATGAAACGCATACAGATTCCCAAATGCATCTGAATCAATCTTATAGCAATTTTTTATCTCTTGATCTTTCTTCCTCACAAAGGTGGTGTGGACATGGAAAGGGAAAAGAAAACAACGGAAAATAAACAAAATGTCACTGATGACAGTTTCTTCGCCTTTTCTCGCTTGATTCCTTCAAATCGCCGACTAATCGTGTGAGTGAGTGTGATATCCAAGCGCATACATAGCAGCTGGTATTCTCTTCCTTCCATTTAATTCCTTTTTCAAATCCATTTTATTATCTCTGTACGCGTAACATTATGTGACAAAGGATTGAATTGCGAGAGATTGGTCAGTTCCACACCCTCGCCTTCCGGGTCCTCATGTTAACCAACCTGTCTGTGCTTACATGACACCTTACAATGTCACAGTCCCAATAGAGCTACAAGTTTTCATGGCGGAAGCTCTTTCTTTCCAACATCCAGTTCACCTTTAAAAATCGATCAGTGACAAAATTCGCAGTGTCTCTACTCTCAAGTCATCAAACATTCATACTCATACATGCACATGCACACCATTCTCGCTTATCATTGAATATCAATGCGGTATGTATAGTGTGCGAGCTGCTCGTTTCTGGTGCCCTTACGTCTTTATGAATTGATTTAAACTTCCTATTCAATATGAATTTCTTATTTAGATTAATGAATATAAAGTAATTAAATGAGCAAAATAGAATTAATTTCAGAATGGATGAATTAAGCTATCACTTTGAAGATAGACCCCCGCTGCCTTCGAGTCCCCCACCAGTTTCCGAGCAATGCCTTACTTCTCCGGAACCGAGTAGGACCGTCACTTTCTCGTTGAGCACGTGAGTTTTCTTGTTTAGTCCTCCGATACCTGAATTCATCCGACACCCCGTTCAACTTCTCTTCCAAGCCCCACACCTTGACGCCCCCAATGTGCCATTTGACGTGCGTGCCGAGCCTCTTGCCTGCGCCGTTCTGTTCACACCTCGATCCGGTTGCTCCTTGACTGTTCCCGTGCAACTGTCATGCGAGAACCAGAAAAACGGCCACGTAGGTCGAGGGCCGGGTCGGCTGGGCTCTGGCGCAGTCGTCGCTCGGGTGCACTACCACTGCAAACACATGCTAATCGGCAAACAAATATGAATGCTAGTAGGGACCGGGTACCTTCTGCCCTTTCGCTTTCCACAGTACTGCCCCGCTTCTACAACTCATACTATTATTTTGTCACTCAGCCTTTGTTTTGTGAAGATGTTCATTCTAGAATCTGGTTTCCTAAACTAAACATTGACCGCTGTTCACAACACTTCCTTCGCCTATTGGTTTATGCATTGCTTTCTTCCACACATCGCCACGTCGCAGTATAGACTGTAGTTGCATACCATGACTCAGATAGTTGAGATTAGTGATTCAAGGTGTATATTTCTGATCGTAGGGAAAGAATGACACCTATCTGAAAAGATTGCAAACTAAGTGGCTAATCAACTCAAACTCCAAGGTAAAGTGGGAAGCGCGGGTCGAGCAGATCGGTACATACCACAATGGTACCCTAAGGTCACCCCTCTCCTCACATTGCGTTGTACATGTGTGTGTGTTCAATCTGCCGGCATCCTCTTCTATCCTGCTGCGTCTCGTCTTCTCATATTGTTCCTCGCCATCCTACGACTTGTCATTCTTTCTCACCTCTCATTTCCTTCCGCACTTCCTGACTGTACATTAGTCTTCTCGCGATATCACATCTGTAAATTTCCACTGAGTGACAGTTTCAAATCTGAGTTCAACGTTTCTGATAATTAGGGATCTCGTTTTGGCAACAATTGAATACCGTTTTTTCCTCACGCCAAATGTCAGTACTTCCCGTTATTTGAAATTGCTGGTCATAGCGGCGAAGACTGTCGGTGCGCATGAAACGAAAATAGAAGAAAGGGGCTGTCAGTCACAGAGAAATAGAGATAGATGAAAGTCTTGGCGCGCATTTTCTGTTCTCGTTCTTATTCAAAGAATTAACCCGAAAATTCTCTCAGCTTCACATCTTTGTCAGTACTGAATCCTGTGTTTTTTGCAGTACCTAGAGAAAGTTCAGCATTCTTCTCCATGAGCTTACGAAAGTGGAAAGTGTTTGACAATTCTAACCTCTTAGCCTTTTTTGCCGACAACCGAATTGTTATTCTAGTGTTTGCTGATTAGCTAATCACACTTCCCAGTCACACTGTGGGAATGGCAACGTAGGACTTCGAAGTTAGAATCTGCCTTGATGAAGCGTCGTGTGTTCTCTGTGATTTCAGTAATGTCTGGTATGATAAAAAAGAGATGCAGAGATTCCATGTTTTGTTAGCAACTTCTTCTCTCTTTTCGGGATATGAGAAGAAGCAGGATCGGGTGGCAGGGACACAGCGGAACTTCACACTTTGGATGCTTCTAATAATTTTGAACTCTTTCTCAGCCCGCCAGCTGCTACTCATTTTTTCTTTTCGCTCGTAAACCTCTTACCTTCATTCCCTCCTTATCGCTGTGCTTTCCTACTCTTTCGACACTCTTATCCAGATATCTAGTTTCAACCTCCTTGCGGCATCATGTCTTCTACTTTTCTCATTAGTGGCTTCCTAATTGAATAAAGCGGCAATTATTCTATCTAGAATCATCCTATTACCTCGGTAGATTTTCCCATACCCTCCACTAACTGTAATAATTCCGGATTTTCTATATGTTCATATATTGTTTGCTTGCACGCCCGGCCTCTGTTTTTCGATCTTCGAGCTCTAAAAATCTTTCAGAAGACTTTCTTTTTATGATAAATAATTTTTGTCAGCTTATTATACAATTTTTCAGACAGTCGCCTGTCAGTCTCGATTTTTTTGAAGAGTTCGTGGAACAAGGCAAGTTTTTTTTGAAGCTTCGGTTAACCCCGGTTACTGTAGGAAGGCGGAAGAGCCGCCGCGCCAAATCCTCGGCCACGACCAACGGCTGTTTTTCGAAAATGATTTGAATTTGAATTTTAGGTTCCCCTTTACAAATTTCGAAACCTTCATGGGAAAAATTGCAAAATTCTCCCGGGTTCCATAGGTTCTCCCAATTATTTTGATCTTCTGCCCATTTTTCCAGCTCATAAACTGTTTACAGAAGATCATCAATCCTGTGCGCCCTTTTACAAAGACGCTGATCGATCCGTTTTCTCATATTTCTCAAACAACACTCGTTTCCCTTCCTCGTCAGGTATGAGTCATCCAGTTCAAATGTTTTATAAGGTAGTTTCAGGGTCGCCAGGGATCCCTCTCATTCCGGATAATTCACCGACTTGTTTCTCAGGTTTTTTACTGCAAGATTCGAATCTTTGATTGATTATTTCTAATAATACAGAACCGCCAAGTTCATGGGAAATTCCGAGAAAGCCGACTTCACTAATAATGGTTGAAGAGGGTAACTCCTCGGAGGTGAAAGTGGGCCGACAAATGTCCTCCCGTAGCATTGCTAACTCGCTAGACTCGTTGTCTGAATGTGCACAACATCATAACAGTGATGTGGTCAATGCGAACACTTCGGCAGATCGTAGTCGTAGTTTAGGTGATTAGAGATGGTGAATCATTTGATAAACAATACCATGTTTTAGGAGATCTGTTGATGGCGACGAACGACGAGGCAAACGATTCATTGCGAAATGGAAGCTATGACACTCTGGTAAGTCCGAAATGTCTGATCGTAATTGTTTTCCTTCATTCCCCCTCTATATCCAATCACGGTTTTGGAGATCTCAAATCGGTCATTCAGGTCTCCAAAGGACTGACGGACAGCGGAATTGGTGCCGGGTCGATGAGAGACGACAATTCGTCGCCTGACCGAATTCCGACGGTTCGTTATTTTTTATTTTCATTGCAAGAATTGGCAAGAGACCAGATGTTTAGGACACTATCTCGTCGCCCGACTCATTCTCCTACCCAGCTGTGTCCTTCGCGTCTTATGATCCCGCCGGAGCGTTTTCAAATGGTGAGTACAGTGATCAGCACAAGAACATAATGAACCAGCGCTGAAAGCAGGCTTCAATAGTCGACTTCCGCGAAAACATTCAAAAGAAGCAAATTTTGAAAAGTTTATCATCATCACAACAAATTTTTATGCTTGCGTTGGTGACAATAGTGTGAGAGCCCCAGCCATTTGCATGGCGGTACAACAATAGCTTGCGCCTTGTGCCGCCCCTGACGCAATTCAATTTTCTCGCGGTGCTTTCTGATACGGAACCAGAAAAAAACAGTACGCATCGCTTTTGTGATTTCAACAAGGAGAAACATCGATATGTGAATCATAGTAGTGTCCTCTCTCTCGCTCTCAACGCCTAGCTGATACGTTTAATCTCAAATGTTTTGTTGATTTCAGAGAATAAAAATCCCTTGGATTCTTCTCGTAATCAAGTTGATGATAGGAAGCATATCGAGCTCCCCGCGATCTCGGAAGAATCTGAACACGAACAGCACATTCCTTATCAGATAAATCATCATCAGTCATGTTCGCCTGTGAACTCGAAGGAGCGAGAAGTTGTTGAACACACCTACCCCATGGTTCACTGCAACAGTGCTCCGTCCAATTCTGCTTTTGCCAAATCGGTTTTGAACAACAACATCGCTCATCGGCGAGTCGTCAGTGATGACGTTACTGAAGTTTCTCGGTTGAAGAGAAGTGAAGAGGTGGAGAACATGGACAAAATTGGTAGCATTTCGGTAAGCGACAATAAGTCTTGTTTCCTCCTAAAAATACAATTCCAGTTTGACCGTGGTTCTCATAATCTGAAGAAAGGCAGATGCAAGAGTGCTATGCTTGTGTTCCAAGGAGATCCAGAGAATGATCGCAGTTCAGAAGACGAAGACGGTGTTGGTGATTCAAAGGACAACGAATTGCTGATTGTGAACAAGAAAAACATGCATTCTCAGTTTGAAAACCGTAAGGCTGCTCCCTAGGGGTGTACAGTGCAACTTATGACTCGTTTGTTTGCTTGGCAATCAGCACAAGACGCAACAAACCTATTTTCACTATGCGTTCCCGCCTTTATTCGATTCATCTCCACTGCAATTCGTGAACGAACTGGTGAATCGTACTCAGTTTCAGATTCTACATTGCCATCTGCCTCAAACGCACCACCACCAGTTCTGCTTTCTCGGAAGGTGTCGACTTCTTCCACACGCCCAGCTCCTTTGAAATCGGCAAGCGAGCAGTCGTGGAAAGATAAAATGCCCCCATTTGCAATGTCTGCCCACACGGTAAGAAAATATCGAAAAATTGAAAATTAGAGAGTGAAAGAGTTTTAAAGCTTTAGGGAATAATATTTCACTCTCTGAAGTCTTTCAAAAGTTGTAATTTTGTCAAAAGTGAGTAACAGATGTTGTAATGTGATTGGTTTTCTGTTCCGTTTCTGCTGTAAAGTTCACTGACCTCTATAAATGGAGAGAAAAGCAAATAGAGCTTCCAGATGTACTCTCCCCAGTCTCTCCCTACTCGAGACGCTAGTCCACGTTCATTGTTCGACGGCGCCGGAACCATAAGTGGAACTGGAACTCATAGGTACGTATCTTCTCATTATCCATGTCACACTGAATAATTTTGTTTGTGGAATGCTTTTTGTTCGGTTATTGGTAGCACTTCTATGTCCCCTTTGTTTTGCTATCTGTGTGCTTTTTCAGTGCGCAGTTGTCCTCACTAATTTCTATTGCAACTGAAGTGACCAGTCCCGATGGAGGAGGAAACTTTCCACGAAGATGCTATCGCAACGAGAGTCTTTCGGATGTCTCCATGCCGTCTCCACCAGCACTACTCGCAGAGCTGACCGACGATCTGATGCCGCTGTCGGAAATATGCAACCAACATCGCCTCTCCATATCATCATCTATCCACACCGACCAGTCCACCCCACCGAAGAGCCAGCCCGGCAGTACAAATAGTTCGTTTGTCCGTCGTAGCTTGCGAAAAATCATGAAACGAGGAAGCGTGTCTACGTCTGCTCTCGGAGAGCAATACGAAGGACTTCGGAACAACTCTCTGAAGAGAAGAGCGTCGAACGCTTCGTCCTCCTTCTTCGCTTCGGCTCAAGCCCACTTGCGGCCACGCACGAAAAGCTTGAAAAAGCAGAGGTTGGTACCCAAATCGGTAGGAAGGAATCTATGAAGCTGTTGTATGATTGAGACTGAGAATGTAGCGCCATTTCGCCATCTCTATGCTACCACAAGCCAAAAAATTGTATCCACAGTTTGTCAGCGCGCGCACCGCTTCCATAGAATCTGTGTTGCATGCTCATTTCTCTATCATATCTCTCCGCGTTCGTTTCCTTCTTCCTCCCGATTGGAGTCTTTGTACAACAGCTTCTACTATAGCAGCACCCATATCTGGATGTGTACTTCGTTTGTGGATGGGTCTTCTGCTGAGGAAGATCCATACTATCCTTCTGTTTCTTCACCACCATCTTTGTCTTCGTGAGTAGATCAAAGTGTGCAGTGCAATATCCACTAAGCTATGTAGCATATGTTTGAAACCTCATTAATCTGCTCAAACTTGTGTGTTTGTAAAACTCACCAACGTACGATGTAACAGATAGCATTACTAAGCCACTTAAACTTTTAAAGGTTTCTTTTTCAGACTGACGAAAGCAGCAAATAAGAAAGAAAAGTCCGGATCGGATACTTTCACATTTGGAAATTTGTTCCGAAAAAAGGTAAGAGGATTAATGTGCCTAAATGTTCAACTCTTGTCCCAGCAGCCGACGAGCCGCGCGAATCTGGCAGACATCATATCGGATCTAGACCAGAGATCAACTACAGGCAGGCAGAACGTAGGCGGGTCACTCGCAGCCGGAAACGTGAGTTACGCACCTTATTTAATTGAAGTTTAAAGTTTCCCAGAGTAGGTTATTTTAAATGTCCACCTTCCTGAGTTGAGCTCACTTCTCTAATTCTAGGTTTCCCCCTCCCCTCTCCCAATGCCTAGCCGCAAATTCTTTGAGAGAAGAAACGGAAAATTGTTTTTTTTCTTATGTTTTTGAACTCTGAAAGTCTCATGATTTTGATCGTGGGCAAATGTACAGTCAGTCTCCCAGCTAAAAAGAGAATCGATAATAGTTCAGTATATTTAGTGTTCTTTTAAATTTTCTAATCCGCTACAGTACTCCTTCAAAGGCTAACTTAAAACATAATCTTTGTTTTACAGAGGAGAAGTACATCCGCAACGATCCTTCCTATGGCCGACGGCTCTGCGTCCGAGTCTACTTCTCTAGACGGTAAGCTAATTTCCCATTTTGCCTTCAGCTCGAGTGTTATGGAAGAATGATAGCGTATGATGTTCATTTCTTGAGAAAACGCACGCTGATTCAAAATTTGTTTTGTATTTTGTTCCTTTGAAACAATTTCCATGACGTTGCCGTTGTCATCTAGAGAAATGCCCACCTTACCAGCTTCCTCCTTTCCTCACTAATGTTTCTACAATGAGTGCTGCGCTCGCTCGACGTCGAAACCGTCGCAAACTTTCTACTGCTGATGCTAGGGACACTGAAATTCCTAAGGCATTTTGCCACCAGTTTGTTGCCCCACATCTGGTAATTTGTGCCACAAGAACCCGCCGAAATAGTGAGTGGAAGTTGTTTAACTAATCAGGATCATCATGGGTACGAAGACTATGGGTGTCTATTTTCGAGAAACACTAGCTTGTGTCTTTTGAAAGGTGTTCAGAGAAATAGAGCTCCATGAATGCTATATTCACGTGATTAGGTAAAAATCTGCCGCTCTGTGGTGTTAGAAGGGAAACATATAATCATAAAATTCGCACCCAACCAAAAAACAACCTACTCAGTTATGCTAAGCGTCTTTCAAGTCGTGTGACACTCGTTCTAGCTCTAGTTTCGGTGGTCTGTTCATCATTATTTCCCGGTCACGACAGTACTACTCTTCTGCGACCTAATACAGTGTTTCTGCACACCTCATCAGAGAAAGTTGTGAGATTACTGGTGTTTTCAAAACACTCTACTGTGTTACTCAGCCTGTTTTTGGTATTCTTTTTTCACTCACCTGGTGAGAGCGGTGATTATGTGCTGAACATTGAAGACACTTATTTTCGTTGATTCAACGCTTGATCGATCAAAAATGGGTCTCAACAAACAGTGGTCGAAAATAATAGAGCGACGACGCCGACGACAGAGTTCTGGCGCATCGTCCTCAAAATCGGATGCAAATTTGATGCCCTCTCCACCGTCGTCACTGATCGTCGCCCCCTCTTTGACTGTTTCGAGTACACTTCCTGTCGTACCGAGCCGATCGATTTGTGACATAAGTTGCAATCGCCTTACAACCAGACGAGTTTCCTTTCCTGTTGCTTCCTATTCTTCCAAACCATCGAGTCCTTCACTGTTTACGATGAAAAGTGATGCTGACTCCGACACAATGTCCCTTTCTCCGAGAAGCTTCGGGAAAACGTCTGACTTTTCGTCCTGGTTTAGTCGTAAGATCAATGGCTTCCTTGGAGAAAAAGTGGAAACGAGTAGTGTGGTTTCAATTCTCACCCGGACCTTATCCAGAGCTACAGGCCGCAAAACGAAAGCAAGTCAGAATGGGGACTGCTCCAGAAATTGCTCTCTCACTATTGATATAAGTGGATCTAACTACGAGTTAAAGAGAAAAAGCTGGTTTCACTCCGAATCTCAGCTCCTCGATTTGTTCGTCCCGGAGACAAGCTATCATGCTGAGTGTCGCTCTATTGCTGACAAATATGGACTTATTGTCGATTTAGACGATGATGGTACAAACAATCTTTTGAATAATTCACTTAGATCTTGAGTTCTCAGAAGTTGTGACAAGAATAATTGAAGGTGCTCTGGGGATTGAAGACACATTTTCCGTTTCGCCGTCTTATTGGCATACTTTTGACCGAAACGTCGGAGAGGGTCATATTGATTT
Source organism: Caenorhabditis panamensis (assembly GCA_900883565.2). NCBI lineage: Eukaryota > Metazoa > Nematoda > Chromadorea > Rhabditida > Rhabditidae > Caenorhabditis > Caenorhabditis panamensis. The sequence goes on along the minus strand of LR538426.1, from coordinate 356,349 downwards.
TATCGATGCTGAAGCAGCAGATGAAAGCATGATAACTTTGTGTACTGTTATCAATTCTCGCTTTTCAGGTCTTCCTGATCATATTTCTCGCATGGTTCTGCCAGTAGAGGTGGCTAACGCTTCTCCAAGTAGCTCTACGACTCCACTCCGTGTCCAGTTGTGAGTATTCTAAAGTTATTAGCCTCTAATCATTTTTAAACTTTTGTAGGGATCGCCTGTGGGGAAAGTATGATTTGTTCACGCCGGATGAATATCAGTCGTGGCATGAAAAATACCGTCATAATACGTTATCCACCAAGCAAGTCAAGAAGCAAGATGCTATCTTTGGTGAGTTCTCAACAGGTCCCTCGAACTGGCTTTTTCTTTCAGAGTTGTACCTCATGGAAAAGCGACATTGTGCAAACATTGCGTTCCTCCTTCAAGGATACAGGCGAAGAATGTTAGAGGAGAATATAATAAGCAAGCAAGACATGGATATACTCATACCCGATGTACTGGAACCCTTGCTGATCTTCCATCTGAACGTCCTCGAGCGGATAACTGCACGCATACAGGAGAAATATGAGGTTGGGACGATATCGGACATTATCGCAGAAGAACTAGCAATTGATGGTGGTCAACACACCAAACTTTGCTGCGATGCTTACACTGACTTTGGTGTGGCGAAGGAGAAGTCCGATGTTTTGTACCACCATCTGATGAACAAGAATTCCAAGTTTGCTGACTTCTTCAAGAGAACATATGCGGAAGAGCCCTTCTACAAGAACTACGACTTCCGTCCTCTCATTACCAAAATAATCGGCAGAGCTACGAAGTACTCGCTTCTTCTGGAAACAATACTGAAAAACGAGCAGCCGTTCAGTGAACATCATGATCTGACGAAGACTGCATTGGAAACTGCTCGAAAATTTGCTCACAAAATCGACGAGAACCTCTCTTTGGCTCACATGTCTATGAAGTGGGAGGAAATAAAAGCCCAGATCGACCCATCCTCTACAACAAACCTCTACATCTCTGATCCTTCCGTCCCTCACAATACTATCCGATACCACTTCGACGTATGTTTCCCATAGTTTTTTTTTTCGAGACAAATTCTTTTATTTCAGCTGGAATGCTTGAATACACCCTCCAATCGCAAGCTGATCCATATCGGAGAAGCGTTCATCAAGCTACCGAATTTCCCAGCTGGTGGGGGAACTCATTCTTCTTCCGCAAAGTTGGACAAGACATCTATCTATCTCGTTTTGTTCGACGACGTCATCATTATTCTGTGCCGCAAGGGATCTCAAGGCTCTCGGCTCATTTTCATGCAAGATCAAGGAGCCATGCCAGTGCAGTCTCTGCTCACCAGAACTTCTGCTCGGGGTCATTCTATTATGCTCATCTCTGGAGCCAAGCCGGTTCTCCTCGAAATTTCGTTCCACACTTCAACTGACCGTAAGAAGTGGGTCGCTCATCTGGAAGCTGCTCCGAAGAACGTTCCACCTGAAGGAATAAGGCTTACTACTAGTGACGCAGATGGAGTGCTCAGAGATCGGGTTGCTGCTCAACAAGAAAGTGAGGATAAATGGTTGGCAGAGCTGGAGGAGATGTTCCGTAAGTAGCTTGAATAGTAGAAACTGAAAAACGAAACCACCTTTCAGAATCTCGATATGAAGAGGAGGAAAAGCTCAGTAACTATCTGGAAACTCGTCTTCAGTTCTTCGACGATGTTCGCGCTCATATGGGAAAGCTCCCGTTCAAAAGTCGGAGCGATATTTCCAACAGAATTCGCGAAGCCGTCAAATCTAGGTTCCGTGAGCTGAGAAGAGCAAGAGTAATTCCTTTGAATAGATGTAAGTTTGGTGCCGCTAAAATCAATAAGTGTTTGATTCCAGTGGTGGAGCGGATGAGCGAGTCACGAGACTCTGATCTATGGTCTTACTTTGACGAGAAAGCTGATTCTTCGGATGTTCTGGAGAAATCTAGTGATCTTTCTGATGATTCATCGAATTCTGGAGATTCTACTGCGAACAACTCTAGAGCGAAGCCGCGTCGTATTCAGACATTCCACGGCACTTCGCAGCCCGGATCAAACATCCTTGGAGAATCCAGTGCGTTTCTCGAATCTTTATAAACTAACAAATGTCAAAGTTCTTTCAGAAAACAGTGGAATCCGTCGACATACCACAGTACCTCGGATGAACAGCGAAGGAGGATCCGCTTCCACTGACCGAGCTGCTATTGATGATGAGTATGATGACGAAGACGCTGCCAGAGGACGTGGAGAGTCGGAACTTGATAGAAAGGCCTACGGTGAAATGGTTTCTGATCTACCCATTCGTCAGACTATGAGAGCTCGACGTGCTTCTACGAAACTAATCAAGGAGGTCATTGCGTTGCGCCGTGAAAATCATCTGCTGCGAAACGATAATGCTCTGTAAGAGTTGTATAACACTAATTTAGTATTCTTCCAAATTAAAAGTTTCAGAACAAAGTCTCGTTGCGCTCTTCTAGAGCGTGTTCGTGGTGGAGCTATGATGAGCTCGACCGCTTCCGCTGTGGACGAGTCTATGGAAATGCTAAGAAAGAAGGAGAAAGAGATTCGTGAAATGCAACGTCATATGGTCGCCGAGCGTGAGGAGTTGCTAGAGAAACAAAAGGCTGTCGAAGCACAAGAGCAAGAGATCCAGTCAAAATGGGTGGCTCTACAAGCACGCTCCTCCGAACAACCTATTCCTCCGTCTCCACAGCACCTGCGCTCTTCTTCTTCTCACTCTTCTCAAGTTTCTTCACCAACATACAAAACGTAAGTATTACGGTATTCGGGTTTACAAAAATATAAAAAGTATCAAAAAGTAGTAACCAACTCTGATTTAGGCTCGAGACGGATGTCACATTTGTGGTAGGTTTGACACATACATGTACTTAACTAAGAAAAATGATGCAATAATCCAATTTTCGAAGTCTTTTGTCGTTCTAACATCAGCTGATCAGTAATAGCATTTTCTGTCGGTCACTATAACGCATTACTGTCTGCTTTTTAACATTATGCAGATTATATGTCTTAGTTGTCTGAGTTATCGTTCAATACTTTCTGTCCGAACATCGACTTTGTTCAGTGTCTTTCTTGTGCATCCACAAGATTCATTATTTTCAGACCCCCGCCACTGGTTCAAAACAGTGAATGGTCTCCAGTGTTGGCGAGCCTTGCCACTAAAACCGAGACGAAGAAACAGAAGAAGTGAATTGTCTCTCGTGGATATCGTTCCTTATCACAGTGTATATGAACTCATTTGATTCACATTCATATTTTGGTCCCTTTACTCTCTCACTCTGACAATTCCACATGGGTAGCTCTTCCACCGCACTCCCTACTTCTGTGTACATTAGTTCGGTTGTTCCCATCCATTCCAGTTTCTGCCATCTCTTCTTTTTTATTGATGCTGTCTACTTCTACTACAACTTCCATGTTAGTCTGATATGTTTCACGGTGTCTTGACTGCCACGTGTCCCCTGTTTTAATGTCCTCTCTATCTTTCTTCCCTTTGCTTGCAATCTCCGGTAGAACCTGAAATTCTTACGCAATAATTTCTGAGTACTTTCTTAGTTTCCTATTTCGAAGTTCGGAAACCGCTAGGCTTCCCACGTACCCCCTT
>LR538426.1:338001-352692 GCA_900883565.2 Caenorhabditis panamensis | reverse complement strand
ACAATTCTACCAGGTGTGTCTGAATTATCTCGGCCATCACTACTTGTGAATCGTTTCTCTTTCTTTTCTTTCCACGAGTTTGATCCCTTTCTACCCCTGGTTCCAAAGAGTACTCGATTTTCCTCCGCTATTTCCTTGTATAGACTATTTCCTATGTCCCCGTAATTCTTCCTTATTATTGTAATGCATTGATTGATGATAACAATGATCAGAATAATAAGTTCATCGTAATTTATTTTCTCGTTCAAACATATTTTGATTCAAGTTCAGGATCTTATTTGAAAAGTGCTGATGGTTTCAGTCAGAAGCTGAGTCAAAGCTTTCAGATGTTTGTAGCACAGAGGATAGTTGCACACCGATCACAGATAAGACGAGGTATTCCCCTGGCGTTTTTCCTTGATATTATTCAAGGTTTTCAGTAGCCTCGGCTGTGAATTCTGTCGCAAGTGTAGCAAAAACTAAGAAAAAGGACAAAAGTGATTGGAAGACCGAACTTTTGAAAACTCTGGAGGTGGAAAATAAACGGAAAATGGGACGTTATCGGAAAGAGCGTATGAAGCAAAACACGTTGGCAGAAGTGGTACGCTTCACGCTAAAGGACGACGTGCAATCACTGGTACGGCTGACAGGAAATCAGATAAGGAGTCGAGGAACCGAGCAAGTGAGGGAACTCATTGAAAGCTACAAACTAAATAGCTGGTTTCAGCTTGTGCCTTTATGCCTGTTAGTCTTGAACAAGCAGTTTGAACATCTTCTTAGGAAAGTGGACACAATTCAATCACCGAATGCTCTCGCCTTGTTCATCGGAATAGGTGATCTCTGGAAGTCCTTCAGGCCCATAGAGCCGAACAACACCAGTTTGATGGCACTTCTTCTTCTCAACACAGTTCGAAAATGGAAAGATCAGCGAACATTTGATTCGAAAAGTGGAGTTATTGAAGACCTTTTTGACACAATGGTTCAGAAGGCGGCGTCATTAGTCAAAGATGTGAATCCAGAAGACTTAGAAGTTTTAATAAATGAAGAAGATCAGAAGGCTATTCGTCGAGAAATTGATGCATTAAGAAAGTTCTATATTCCGCGAAGGAAACCAACCGAAATTTCAAGGTATCTAGAGGAATTAGACCTCGTGGCTCCTCTTCAGAACAACTGCTCTGTTGAAAGCTATGCAAGCAATCCATTTGCTGTAGACGGAATGTCAAAAGTAGGTAGTTCTCAAACAGATTCTCGAACATATTCTTTATTTCAGACTAAATATGGAGATCTATTCGGGAAACATCTTGAAGTCGAGTCCTCAATGCTGATCCGTGTGAAAAACACTGTTGAATCAGTAGAAAAAAGCGATTTCTGTGGAGAAGAGCTCGTAGTCGAGTGGGATTGGATGCGGAGGATCAGAGATGGACTTCGGAAAATCGACCCCAAGGACACTCATCCACTAAGTTTGTGTGAATAATTTATTTTCTAAATTTGATGGTTCCAGTTTCAACGTGCCTCGAACTTCTGCCAAGGGATAAACTTGTCGAGAGTCTGCACTTCTCAGCAGTTGCTGCTTGCTCACAAGGCCAAAATCTGATTGGAGCCACACAATTTCAGTTCGATGTTATTGAACCAGTTATGAGGGAGTTGGGTAACGAATTCAAGAAGAAAATAGGATTTGACGAAAATGAGGTTGAGTAGAGTATCTGCTACCTTATGAAAAAACCCTTCACTCAGATCTGGAAAAAAGTCTTCAACCAGTATTCTGAATACTTCAACGATTCGGATATCTCACGGACGAACACACATAGAGAATGGTGGACCAAATCATGTAAATCCCAAAAAATTACCCCGGACTATCAGTTTGCCATGGGCAACATGGATATGGAGACCCGGAACGAAGTATGCAATGTGCTGATTAATGTCATTTTTGAGAGTTGTCTGTTTCCCCTTGAAGATAAAGAAGGAAAAGGTACACTATTTGAGCTTTTTTGTCGAATTCCGCTCTGTTTCAGTGAAGTGGCAGCGCGCATTCTCGTATCGCTCAATATCTATCGAAGAAGAGTCGAAGGTGGCGACTGATGCGAGACTTTCGCTTTCTAGGATGCTGTCCATCAACTCTAAACTCATGAATATCTTTGAAAAGAATCCCTTCGAGTTCATTGTTTTCTCAACTTCAAACCTTCCGATGACTGTTCCACCTCGACCCTGGATCGACAGAGGTACTGGTGGTCCACTGTACACCTCCAGCCAAGACATCATTCGAAATATGATGGAGTTCAAATCTGTTCGACTCAATGACGAAATGCGTCAACGAATATCGGCAACAGCACAAGGTAGACCGGTCTTCGACGCATTGAACCAACTTGGATCCACGCCTTGGGTGATCAACGAACGAATGTTGGAAGTGTTGAAAACGGTTTTTGAAAAATCTCGCAACACTTCAGACAAGGTATTGCTCGAGAAACTTGGTGTACCAATGAGACAGAACACCTTTGAAATACCGGACTTTGTGACCGAGTTTGGTGCTGGTCGCAAAAAAGAAGATATTGATGTAGAAAAGTTTCGAGATTACGCCAAAAGAAAAGCTGAAGCTATAAAGATGAGGTGAGTAAGTTCAGAAGATCGATGAGTATTGTTTCCTTATTTTAAGAAATGAAAGTAACTCGCTATGGTGCTGGATGCTGTACCGTGTAGTCCTCGCTGACCATTTCCGAGGTCAGACATTATTCTTTCCCCACAATATGGACTTCCGTGGAAGAGTTTATCCCTTATCGCCGTATTTGTCCCACATGGGAGATGACATCAATCGGTGTATACTTAAGTTTGCGAAAAGTAGGCCACTTGGACCAAAGGGCTACGACTGGCTGAAATTGCACTGCATCAACCTTACGGGAACAATGAAAAGGTCGAGCGTGGCGGATCGGATGAACGAAGCAGAGCGATTGCTTCCGGCAATGTTGGACTCGGCTCGCGATCCTCTTAACGGAGAAGGCTGGTGGATGACTTCGGAGGAGCCGTGGCAAACACTAGCTGCCTGCATGGAAATCTCAGATGCCGCTAAATATGGATCAGATGTTTCTCAGTTCCCAAGTCAGCTTCCTGTACACCAAGATGGAAGCTGCAACGGCCTCCAGCACTACGCTGCTCTTGGAAGAGACAACGAAGGAGGTGTTCAGGTGAACTTGACCAAATCTGAAATACCCAACGATGTTTACTCGGATGTGGCGCAGAGGTAAGAAGTTTTCGCTCATTGTGGGGTAGATAAGGCATTCCAGAGTTGAACAGAAGCGGTTACAAGACGAAGAATCAAACGGAGAAGATAGGGACGTGGCTAGAAAACTTCGAGAAGCTCTTCCCCAGAATGTTCCTCGTAAAGTCATCAAGCAAACTGTGATGACTACGGTATATGGAGTAACCATGTATGGTGCAGTGCTTCAGATTAAGAGACAACTCCGAGCAATGGATATTCCAGGAGAAGAAGTAAATGACTGAACAGCATATTTTTGAAAGTTTAATATGGATTCAGGCAGCACTTTTTGCTCGGTATCTCGCTCGGAAGACATTTGCAAGTCTGAACGACGCATTCACAAGTTCAATGGCTCTCAAAGATTGGTTCAGACTAATTGCGAAAGGAACTAGTGACCTGATGCGGACAGTTGAATGGGTAACACCTCTAGGACTGCCCGTCGTGCAACCGTACTGTAAACTGGTTGACCGAAAGTCAAAGCTGGTTCTTGTTCCGGTTCCAATGAAGCAAGTGGATGCCTTCCCACCGAACTTCGTGCACTCACTGGACTCAACTCATATGATGTTGACATCTCTGAACTGTACTAATAAGTAAGTTTGTTGAAACCTATTTCTTTTTAGTTCTGAATACAGAGGTCTCACATTTGCTGCTGTACATGATTGCTTCTGGACCCATGCTGAGTCAGTAGACGAGATGAACAAAATCTGCCGGCAGCAATTCGTTTCTCTTCATTCTCAGCCAATCGTCGAGCAATGTTCTCAATGGTTCAAGGAGACCTACCTAACTGAGAAACTTCTGAAAATCTTGCCTCCCGAAGAAGAGGATAAGTACTCCAAGATCTTCACTGCAAACGTTCAACCCGGAAAACTAGACATTGAAAAAGTCAAAGACTCAATTTACTTTTTCAGTTGATCCTATTCTTAAGTTTAGATAGTCAAAGATCTTTGATAGATCAGTGCAAATTTTCATTGTTTGAAGTGTGCTTGTTATATACTGTTTCATGTTAACTTGTTACAGCAGTGAATTTGTTTTGTTTCCTTCTGCTTTAAACTAGTACTCAAATCACAGGGCGAGGAAGCGTACGCGCGGCCGAGAAAAAAAATTTCTCTGCGTCTCTCAGGCGAGAGAGTGCGGCCACCGCCGTTTTTGGGCGCGTGCTCGAAAGTTGGTTGTTTTTGGAAGTTTTCGATGATAAAAACCGTTTTTCTTCTATATTTTCGGAAGAAGCATATTTTAGCTAGGCCTGGTCAGTCAGAAAATATAAAATTTCAGTGATTGAAGGGAAGTAATCGCACTGGTAAAACAGCTCTGATGTAGCTGATGTAGAGCAGCACCCAGGGAAATTCATGCAAAATGGATAGTAAAAATGAATTCCTTACCGTTTTTTAATATAGATGGCAAAGTTTTACGAAAATTGTAGGAGCGGATTTCGAGATATCAGCAAAAAAGTGAAAATTAGCACTGATAAACACGGTTTATCAACTGTGGCGCATGACCCAGGGAAATTCGTGGGTAGTGAGTAGTATCATTCGATTGCCCTTGCTGTTTTCAACATTTGAGCAAAAATTAAGAAAAATCGTAGGAAGGGATTTTGAGATATCACTGATCAAAGTATCCTTTTATTGATAAGCATTTTACTTGTAGTGTGCGACGAATTTTTGGACACTTTAATTGGTTTCCGATGTTAAAAACCTTCCCGAACAATAATAAAACTTTCTTTTAATCTGAAAATCAATCAAAAAGCTGGAATCTAGCTTTGAAGTGACCCTCATAAATCTACAGTAGCGCGCGGTCGCGAGTGGTTTTTCTAGGCCATCCGTACGCTTCCTCGCCCTGTGAAATGTCCAGATGTTTGGCAAGACAGTTGCCAAGAACGTCAAGCTTTCCCGGTTCCACGATCCAAGCCATTTGTCAAAATTTGATCGTTCGCAGAGGAAAAACTCGTATCGAAAAAATGCACACACAAAGCAGGGGGACGAAATCGAGCAAAACAAACAACTGGCGCGAGAGAAGAGAGACCATCTCTCCTATTTGAGCATCCAACTGTTCTTTTCTCTAATTTCAACGTGTGGTGTGTTTTGTGCAAGATCCCCGATGTTTTCGCTTCAACTTGCCCATCAAATCACGATTTTTTCTCTTTTCTTTTGATTTGCAATTGGAGGATCTCTGATTCAAAGCGTCTGTTGGTTGAAACAGGAAGAAGTTGTTGTTACCCTCCCTACATCAATATTACTTGATGTGTGTATGCAATATGAGCTTTCCCCATTATGCATTCACCATTTACACATTCCTTTTTTGCCCCTATTCATGTTTCCCTCTGTTGTATCAATCGAGGCAACGCCCCTTCCTGACTTGCGAATGATAATATGTCCTAAAGGGTTTCGATTACCATAACTGGCTGCCAATTGCGAGATTTTGATCGACGTGTTACATAGTTGCATTAGGGAAAAATGCACAGATTTTATCGGTGCTGCGGTCCAGTTTTTCGCGGATTTGTCTTTGCCGCATTTTCCACCACATTCACCAATCGTCTTTCTGTTTTTAACCCACTTTAGACTGTGAAAATTTCCTTACGGGTCAGTTATGTGTGAAGAAGTATTATCGTTGAATTCCATCTCTTAGCGTTGTAAAGATAACGTAGAGGTGGCCGACCTCGTTATGGTCATGAACAACATCCGATTCAAGTCGTCAAGTAAAGGGTGAGATGCTCATGAGAAGGCGTTCCCTTTTTCCAAAAGTTTATAGGTTTTGAAAATGGGGTACTTATAGACGTTTTTCCTAGCCTAGTTCTTTTTCCGGGACCGGGAACATCCATAGCTAGAGTTATTCTAGAATGAAACTTTTGAATGAAGATACTTTTTCCACTTTGCGAAATAGAAGAAAACAGATTTCGGAAAAAACCCGGACCTTTCCAACAAATTATTTTTCCAATTGTGTTCTATCTATTTCACTTTGCTTCCTTCTTTCCAGTTGCTTACGGTAGCTCAACAGAGGCGCGGGTGCAATATGTCTCTAGTAGAAGGTCAATGTTCCGTTCGAAAGCACACTTTTTGCCTTTCCTTGCGCCTTGTGATGTTTGAGAAAGTTATTATCCGGCAGCTTACACTCTTGACGGCTGCGCATTGTTTCATGCCCTTCACACGATTCGCAGAGATATCTCAAACGTCCCCTTTTTGTACAATGTTCTTCCTTTTTCCTAAATTGGCCATAAAGTCCGAAAATGAACAAGTGGATTTGCAGGTCTAATTAGTGTCTCTACCCGCACTTCGATTTACCAATTTACTTTGTCCTCCGCTACCATTCTGTCGCAATGTCTCCCCATCATCTGTTCACAGTCACACCCGGGAAACTTTGGGGATACGGTCTCACAGAGACGCAGAGATGGGATTGTGTGCGCTTGTGCGTAGTGGTGTTCACAGATGTGGCGGGACCCTAAATTTAATTTCAAAAAAATGTCCGCGCACTCCTTTCTTCCGCTTTTTCTTATTCTCGTTGCCATCCTGCAAATCTCTTCAACTTTTGATGAATGTGACGGTCAAATTCCAGTTTAGAGAATGACAGTTGCGGGGGACAGCGGCGACGTCGTCATCGCGCCGCACACACTATTATGAATAAATCGCATCGTAAACCGTTTGCGCGATTCGTTTCCGATTACACGACGACTTTCTCTCGCATCGCTCCCACACATTTTTATGATTATATTATATGTATGTGTTTGTATCTTTTGGAAGTTCTCTCGCGCCGGCGCGTTGGCTGCCTTGTTCGGTAAGACCGAACAGTACCTGTTCATGCGGTTATCCTCTCTATCTCTGTGTCTCCATGTTCTCTATTTCAGTTTTGCGGAACTCACTCTTTTTTTGAAATTTAGATGGCTGAGGCTTATCAACTACAGTCCAACGGTGACCCGTTATCAAAACCGCTTCTCGAGCTGTATGTCAAGGCTTCCGGAATTGATGCCAGACGCATTGGTGCCGATTTGTTCTGCCAGGAGTTCTGGATGGAGCTCTACGCACTCTACGAGATTGGTGTTGCCAGAGTCGAAGTCAAGACAGTCAACGTAAACTCCGAAGCATTCAAGAAAAACTTCTTAGGAGCCCAGCCGCCAATTATGATCGAAGAGGAGAAGGAAATCACGTACACTGACAATCGAGAGATTGAAGGCAGAATCTTTCACCTCGCTAAGGAATTCAATGTTCCTCTGTTTGAAAAGGACCCATCAGTTGAGAAAAGAATAGAGAATTTGTACAGAGTGAGTAGTAACTAACTGAGCATGTTTGCTCAAAGTGACATAATTTCAGAATTTCAAGCTGTTCCTCAGAGCGAAAGTTGACTTCGACAAAGGAAAGAAAACGCCGTCTTCTGTTCAGGATCTACCTCCTCAAATCAAAGTTCACTACAATAGGGTTTGTGAACAGCTTTCCAACATTGATCAGGTATACGAGATCTTTCAAAGTTAGTAAAACACTTTTTGTTCAGTTGCTTTCCGAAAGAAAATCGAGGTATCTGCTAGGAAATAGTATGACCGAGTACGACTGTGAACTGATGCCCAGACTTCATCATATTCGCATTATTGGTCTTTCGTTGCTCGACTTCGATATCCCACACAACTTCACCCACTTGTGGAATTATGTGCTCACTGCCTATCGCACAGCCGCATTCATCGAAAGCTGCCCTGCAGACCAGGACATAATCCATCACTACAAGGTAACCAATTCCGAACATTTCAAAGCACATCCGTGCGATATGGGCTTTTCTTGAGAGCATAAGCAATATACAACGACAAACGCGCCCTATCGAACTCAATTTTTACGTTTGAAAATTTCAGGAGCAGTTGAATTTGTTCACAAATCAAAGGGAAACACTTCAGTCTCCCACAAAGACGCACACAATTCCCGAAAAAGTTCTGACGGATATTCGCAACAGAGGAGTCGCACCTGACGTTAACGTGCACTAAGTCATCTTGCGCTATTATTCTCATCGTTCCTTGTGTTATCACTCGTTTGTGTTCTCTTTTTATTCATTCCGGCTTCTCTTTCTAATTATCCGATCCTGATCGATACCCTCGCGTAATAATTTTCTATCTCTATAGACAATGATTTGCCTGATATGCTCTCATTTTGCTCATCTCTTTGAAATTTGACGCAAAATCGAATCGTGAAACCATTCAATAAGACACTGTCGCTTTTTTAATGTTATCTTGCCATCTTATAATCCTGTTGAATGAAACACCCTAATTAATATCTCAGTCCCATATAATTTACCCTCAAGGTCTTTACCGCTTTCGAATACTTTCAGTAAATTCGTTCCGAATCACATATTTGCTCAGTACTAATGGCGCCGCCTCGACGAAGGACCAGAGAGTTGAAGGTGCAGAAAGAAGAAAAGCCGGCGGGGAGGCTTGAAGAGGATGATGATGAATCCGAACCAGAAGTTTTTGAATTCACCTTTTCTGAGGAAGGTCTGACTGCGAAACAATGTGCCGAAAAAATGGCTGCTTTCACCGTAAAAGCGAAACACAGGTGCCGTAAAACTGCTCAGCTTTCAGACGAAGGACGAGTTCCTGCAAAGTATTCCTCCCGATGACGTTCTCCGATTCGTCACAAAAGCCTTGCTCGGCAGGAAAAGCCAGCCAATCAAGTGTTTCGATTGCGAGAGAGTCTATGCATCTTCTTCGGGTCTCATGACACATCTAAGGAAATGCGGGGTACTTTGTAGGTTCAAAACATCAGGAAATACTAATATTTTAGAGCTCCGATGGAAGTAAGAAGAAAATCGAAGCTGCCACTTACCGCGCACATCCGCATATGTGGCTGAAAGTTGATAGAAAAGACCAGATCGATGTTCTGGAGCAAATCATTTTGGAGAAGTACTCGTGTTTCTCGCCTGGGTGCACAACCAAATGTGCCACAGCCAAAGCATTAATAACCCATCTGGAAGGATGTATCAAGCCAATCTATTTTTCGTTTAAGGCATGCAGTTCAACCAGGCGTCGTAGGAACAATAAATTTTTTCTCCAGGATCGACCGGACGAGTTTCGAAAATTGGACAAAAAGACTAAAGGTGCGTACCTCCGCGAAGCAATGAATTGGAGCGGTGATGATGGTCTTGACTGTTTTCTGTGTGGTAGGAATTATGTGCATCAGTATGGGTTGCAGTACCACTTGGACAGATGTCAGATAGAAAAAACTGTGAGTGCGTATTCCTAGGCAATGTAACAAATCTCCATCAATACAGGAGCAACCGTGGAAATGCTATCGATGTGGCTTTGAAGCGAAGGTGGCTCAAAGCGAGGAGCATCTGCAAGAGTGTGCACAATCCCAAGAAAAAAAATTTTTTGAGGAAAAACTGGGCGCAGCAATGTTGTTGTAAGTTTTTTTTCAAAGGTTCCTCCTATTTCTTTGTTTAGGCTTCCGGATCAATCAGACGATACGCCAGGTTCCTCGAAAAAACGACGTACAGTTGGAGGAACTCCGAGAGCTACAGCCAGAAAAAACGGAACGATGTTGTATAGGTATCGGAAGTCCACAGTGAATAGAGGTAACAAATGCGAGGAAGTACATAAGAAACCATTTTTGTTACAGAGTTTAATGGAGTCGTGACTCTTAAAGATCAGAAGCTGTATGAAGAAGAATGTCTCTCCATTTTTGATACCTGGCGGGCAGAATCATCCAAAACTGCTTTCTGCGAAAGTCTATTGAGAATTGAAAAATCTCAGTGGGAAAAAAACCCTCTCGAAGACACCGACCCATTCTACCAAGTGTTTACACGGCAATCGGTAACTCTCCTTCCACAGAAGGTAGTTGGATTACAAGAAAAAGTACCTCCGGGAGTTAGAATCAGTGCAAAAGAAAGCGAAGTGGTTAGGAACGAAGATTCGTCAGCTACTGTCGCGTTTTGTGGAGCCCCCATCAACTCAATCAAGATGGCCCCTGGGAAGATGGAAAATGGCGATGATGTACTTTGTATTTGCACCTTTGCCAATGAGACCACTCTCGAATCGGAATCTAGCGTTGTACAGTTTTGGAGACATCGATTGAATAATCCTGAGGAGACATCAGAACTGGAACTTTGGTTTTTGCTTCACCTGAGAAACCGTGGAACCGTTTTGTCAATGGCCTGGCTCCAAAAGCATCAAGTGTCAGATGGAAATCTCGTTGGTTTCGCTGCGTTTTCGACAACATTTGGAGAAGTGCTCATCTACAGGATTGATAACTCTAGCGTGACACAGGATGGTGATGGTATGCAAGTCGTTGTTGCCGAGCCTCATTTGACACTACGACTGCCTCAGGCACAAGAAGAAGGCGACGGTGAACTTTTGAATGCTACAGGAAAACAAGAAGAAGAAGAAGGGGAAGAAGTGGATCCGATAAAAATAGATGAAAGCCATATTCCAATCGTAAAAATAGCATGGTGTGGTCAAGACGGAGGAAAAACTTTAGTTGGCTTGTCTGCCGTTGGATCCATTGTTGTCTGGGACTTGGAAGGCGATTTGGATCAGCCACGAATCAAAATTGAGCTCGATTGGCAATCTCCTCCATCAGACATATCGTTTCTAAATAGAGAACACGTGGTTGTTGGTTTTCGAGAGAGATTAGTGAAAGTGATCAATGTATACGATTGGGAAGTGAAGCTGGAAGAAAACACTATGAAAACTGCAGGTTGGTTCATTATTAAGACGCTCATCCGAGCTGTAGAGTTAAGGTACCCGCGTACACACGGATCCACGAATCTTCGATAGTTTTTTCACGTTCCAAAGTGAGTATATGGCTTTTCCATATCCAAATGCAAGTAGTGTGGCCTACGTGAAGATGATGGACGATGTCGGAATGTTGGTTCTAATTCCCACTGCCAACACGTATGTAAGACTTCTCTAAGCACTAAAAAAAAGTGATTCAGCCATCAACTAATGATATGGGATGCGGCGATTTGTCCATCATCTGGAACATTAGTTTCATGTGGAATTGACGGACGACTGGTGGCATCAGCTAGTGGAAGATTCCTGAACAAAGACCACACTTTCTTCGCAAATCGAAATGTCATGCAGTTACGAAAACGGAGGGTGATGAAGGAGTCAAAGTCAATGCTTGAGTTGCTCAAAGAAGTGAAAAACGAAGTGGTGAGGGAAAAAATCTAATGATTACAGTACAATGTTCCATTTTCAGGCCGACCCTTCCACGTCTACTGACAATAGAGAGAAGAAAGAACCCTTAGAAGAAAGCCTTGTTGAACATGACGAAGTGTGTAAGAAAATGTGGCTTGAGGTAATGTTCGATCAGAGTTTCGAACCTGGTCGTCCTGAATTGGCTTGCCGAGATCAGAGGATCGAATCATTAAATTGTGTGGAAACCAACACTGACGCGAAATGTCCTGTGTCTTTCACCGGCGGCGAAGCTGGCCTTTTATTTGCAACCTCTGTCAAATTGACCATCAAAGAACTAGATTTATAATAAAACCTAACATTTCACATTTTTTGTTACTATATACATTGTTGCTCTCCATGTTCTTATGCTATAAACGTTGAAAAGCTTTTTTTGTTCCAATATTATCGAATCAAATTACTGTTGACTCCTCTGTTTGCTCTATTTATTTGATCCAATTCATTGTTCCGCTAGGGCGGCAAGCGTGGGCACTCCGCTCTGGTAAAGATGCAATTGCGCTCTGTGGCCATTATATACTTTGAGACACTAGAAATTTAAGGTGGTTTCTCTGGAGGATGCACATTAGCAGACTGTTATCCAAGAGCACAAGTACCTATGTCACTTCTCCTATTTTCTACGCCAATGCAGGTCGTCATCTTGCGTGTTTCGAGTATTTCGCAATCTGATGCCATTTCAGAACCCCATATCGGCCATGCGTACACGGCAGTCCTCTGTGACACAGCTCACCGATGGAACAAGCTGAAGAATCCCAACGCCACTGCCATCTTCTCCATTGGAACAGATGAACACGGAAGTAAGGTATATCTTGACCAACTTCAACTCATACAACTCAAATTTCAGATCTACCAGGCTTCTCAGAAATTCAAGGCTTCGCCGTTGGAGTTTTGTGATCAAGTTTCTTTGAAATTTTCTAAACTTTTCGAATCTTTGAACTTGTCACACACCAAATTCATCCGAACAACGAATCCATTACATGCTGATGCAGTTCAACATTTTTGGGTAAGCTTTCCGTAAACCTGCAACTGATGAGAAAAAACAGCTTTAGACAAAACTTCAAGACAGAGGACACATTTACAAAAGTACGTATTCTGGCTACTACAGCATCACTGATGAGTGTTTCATCCCGGAAGCTGAAGTTGAAAAACGGACAGTGGACGGAAGCGAAGTGGCGGTGAGAGTTTTCGATTCTAGGAAGTTTTGAAACGAATCTCAGGTTCTAAAAACTACTGGAACGCCAATGGAGTGGATTGATGAAGATAATTACATGTTTCGGTTGTCGCAGTTCCGGGAAGAAGTTAAGAATTGGATAGCAACGACGGATGTTGTACGTCCGAATAAATACACGGCCTTGGCGCTGAACAGTCTGGAAATGGAGGACGATCTCTCGATTTCGAGGTCACGAAGCAGACTGTCGTGGGGTATTCCAGTACCAAATGATCCGACACAGACCGTAAGCTATATTTAAGAAGGAATGAGTGTCTAATATGTTCTCAGATCTACGTTTGGCTGGATGCCCTTGTAAACTACCTCACCGTCTCTGGATATCCTGGTGAACAGTCGGTTTGGCCACCCACATGTCAGCTCATAGGAAAGGATATTGTGAAGTGAGCTGTTTTTGAGTGTTCACTCTATAGATTTGTTTTCAGGTTTCATCTGTATTACTGGCCTGCATTCCTCATGGCTGCCGATCTACCTCTACCGAAAAGAGTTTTCGTGCACGGCCATTGGCTCGTAGACAATGTGAAGATGTCAAAAAGCTTGGGAAATGTTGTAAACCCAAACGACGTCATCAAACGTTTCACTTCTGAAGGGCTCCGTTTCTTCTTGCTGAAACACGGCAACCCGAGTACCGATTGCAGTATGAAATTTGATCAATAACTCTTGTATCTCTAGATTTTTAGGTTTCAGTTGGAACACATGTTTGGAAACTATCAACAGTGATATGGTCAATAACGTGGGAAATCTTTTGAACCGGAGTACTGTAGCTAAAATGAATGAAGCTGGCATGTATCCACAGCTATCTCTCGATGATCTCAACCATGATGTTAAAGAAAACTCTTTGAAGCTTGTACAGATGCTTAGTGAATTGCAAGGTAAAGAGTGAACTATCTGATACCGTAACCAGTTCTTTCTCAGGGATCTGTGTGGAACTATACGAAGAAATGATGTACTACAAAGTTATCGAAAATGTGATGTCCACTATGAAAGAAGCCAACAGGGTGTTCCAACTGAGTCAACCGTGGAAGGAGAAAGATCCGGAAAAGCTAGCAAGTGTATTTTACGTCACCTACGAGTCCCTCCGAATTGCTTCAATCCTACTTCAACCGATCACACCAGAAATGTCAGAATTTTGTTTGAATAGGTCTGAATTCAACTTCATGGCTAGGAAAACTATGATTTTCAGGTTGGGCGTATCCAAAGGTAAACGAGGGTTGGAACATGCGCTGTTAGAAAAGTACACCGGAGGAACTCTTGGTAGCGACAATGGCGTCTTCATTGGTCGGCTTCAGAAGTAGATTACAAATTATCTCAGATTTTGAAAAAATGTTTGATCTGATAGGAAGATTCATTGTTGAACCCAGTTTGTTTTGTTGAAAAACGTTTACTATACTGCATAGACTTTTTGTTCTTTTTTTACATGTTCATAAGCATGCAAAGTTATTTTTGATGTTTTCTCTCTCTATGTTTACATCCAGTTGCAGATTTCTGGAAAATGAG
Organism: Caenorhabditis panamensis; assembly: GCA_900883565.2. Lineage (NCBI taxonomy): Eukaryota > Metazoa > Nematoda > Chromadorea > Rhabditida > Rhabditidae > Caenorhabditis > Caenorhabditis panamensis. The sequence continues at coordinate 338,589 of LR538426.1, read as the reverse complement.
TTCTAGTGCTCCACCAAAGGAAGAACTCTCCGAGGAGGTCCTGAAGCGAAGAGACTTGATTCTCAGAAACTTGCAGGTATGGTAGAAGTTTATCTTATCTGTTTACCAAGAGTGAGTTCCTCAGGAATCTCTTGGAGTTGACAAATTGACAAAGCAACTTTCAACTGAAGGAAAAGTTCCTCATCTTTACTGGGGAACGGCGACAACCGGAAAACCACATGTCGGATATCTGGTTCCGATGCGGAAGATCGCCGACTTTCTCCAGGCTGGCCTGAATGTGACCATCTTGTTCGCTGATCTTCATGCGTTCCTTGACAACATGAAGAGTACTTGGGAGCTTCTGGAAAACCGCGTGGTCTACTACCAGTGCGTTATTAAGGCATTGCTTCAGTCACTGGATGTTCCCACTGACCGCTTGCATTTTGTCAAGGGAACCGAGTATCAGTTGTCTAGGTGAGCATATGTTCTGTCACTGTTTCTACAGTGCGTTCCAAAATTATAGGACCCCCCTGGATTTTGATGGTACCGGATTTCGCAAGAAAGTTAGGGAAAATCTGTGAATGCAGTTGTTCATGGCATAGTCTAAAA
>LR538426.1:230192-337070 GCA_900883565.2 Caenorhabditis panamensis | reverse complement strand
TTTTAGACTATGCCATGAACAACTGCATTCACAGATTTTCCCTAACTTTCTTGCGAAATCCGGTACAATCAAAATCCAGGGGGGTCCTATAATTTTGGAACGCACTGTAATTCATTATTCAGAGCCTACACCGACGATGTTCTGCGTCTGAGTGCTCAAGTTTCTCAGCGTGATGCACTGAAAGCTGGTGCGGAAGTCGTGAAGCAAGTGGCCTCTCCGCTTCTCTCAGGTCTCCTTTACCCTCTGCTCCAAGCTCTTGATGAGCAATACCTGAAAGTTGATGGGCAGTTTGGAGGAGTTGACCAACGGAAAATCTTCATTCTTGCCGAGGAACAACTCCCAAAACTAAAACTCGGAAAGCGTTGGCATCTCATGAATCCTATGGTGCCTGGCCTAACCGGAACCAAAATGAGCAGTTCGGAAGAAGACTCCAAGATTGATGTACTCGACGACCCAGCTAAAGTTTTGGCCAAGATCGAAGGTGCAGTATGTTCTCGGGACCAGCCCGATAATGGTGTGCTCTCATTCTACAACTTCGTTCTCTTCCCGATTGTTTCTCCGGATTCTATCAAGATTTCGAATCAGGAATTCTTTGATTTCAATTCTCTCAAGGCAGCTTATTTGGACGGAAAACTTGATGAGGTAGTTTTAAAGAAGTACCTTGGAGAGTTCCTGGTAACGCTTCTCGATAAAGTGCGGGCTCGTTGTGATACGGATGAAGTGACGAACGCCAAGCAGAAAGGATACCATCAAGTAGCAGAGGAAGCTTCCGTGGCAAAACATGAAAAGCCATCGTCGAACCTGAACGATGAACAGAAATCATGGAAGGATTTGCTTTTGAGTGGAAATGAGGTACTGAATGATGAGGAGCTGGATTCGGTTCTGTCTACTATTTCCAAGTCGAAGCCTCTTCGTGTCGTTTTTGTCGTCCATGGAAAAGGAAAGTTCCATCTCGGATTCATCGCCCCGTTGCTTCGAATAAAGAAACTCGCCGATGCGGGAGTTCCGATTACCGCTTCCGTCGTCGTTTCGGACATTGAAGCGTACCTGGACAACGAGAAAGTTTCCTGGGGAGCCATCGCTGCCAGAGCGGCCTATTACAAGGAGATGTTTGTATCGCTGATCAAGCAGCTCAAACTGGAAGCTCTTGTCGATGTACGTGTTGCCGCGGAGATTGAAGGATATTTCTCGAGGTCAGTTTAAAATGCCACCTCAATTGATTGAGTTTTAAATTTCAGTGATTACGTCCTTGACTTCTATAAAATGGCATCTGCGGTGTCACGCGATGAGACAACAATCTGTGAAGGAACGGCACTTTCTGGAAACCTGGTCCCTCTGCTCTACACTCTGAATGCACGCATTTCTTCCCCAGACGTTGTGATTGTCGGGAGTGACTCTGTGAAAATTGCAACCCTTTCCGCCAAACTGCTCCGGTTCCTTGGCCAGTCTCCAATCGTTCATCTCGCGATTCCAACTATCCCTGGAACTAACGGCTCCAAGATGAGCTGCTCAAGCGCGGATTTCTCGCTGGACCCACTCGATACACCTAAACAAACCAAGACAAAGATTGCAAGGTGATTGAAACAGTTTTGTTGGACATTCTAATTTCTCAATTTTCAGAAGCTTCTGCGAACCAGGTAATCTGGATGGTAATGTGGCCATGCTGCTCGCCAAGTATGTCGTGTTCCCTCTCCTGGGTGGAACTGAGCTGAAAATCGCGCGTGCTCCAGACAACGGAGGAGATGTCGCTGTGAAGAACTACGAAGAGCTCGAGAAAGAGTTCATGGTAGGATCGAATCCTGATTTCCCACTTCACCCGGGAGACTTGAAGTCAGCAGTTGTCTCCGTTATCCAAGGGTGAGTTTATGAGAACTTGCCTTAGTCAAAAAGTTTTTTTTAGTCTGTTCGAACCTATTAGCGCTGATTTCAAAGACAAGTCCCGGATGGTCACAGAGGCGTTCTCCACTTCAAAAGGAAAGAAGAAGTGAAGTATTTGATAATTTATGTGTTTGTTTTTTTCTAAAGTAATTTAAGTTCCCATTTGTTTGTTTTGAATGAAAGTTCCGGCTTGCCGAGCTAATTCTATTATATAATACATTCACCCAGCTTTTCCTCAAGGTCAGCATAGTAGAAAGGAACAACGAAACATGTTAAACCGTGATTTGGTTGGATTTTTATTGAGGAACTTCAGAACCTGTCAGGAGAGATAATGTGTTATAAAAAGGCTCAATAACGAAATAAATTATAGTTTTATCAAGAGCACAAAAAGATCGTGAGTTGTTTAGAAGATATTTTAACAGTGTACCTTTGTTGCTCATTTCTTAGAACTGAAGAGCAATCCACTGGAGTTGTTGCTGACGGTAGACGCAAAGGTGGTATTTGGCTTAGCTCCAAACAGGGAAGTGGAGGTTGTTGTGTTTGCAGTGGATGTCGTGGGAGCCGTGCTGGTGAGATTTCCGAACAGAGATCCTCCTGAGAAAGCTGGCTTAGTAGCAGTTGAAGATCCAAACAGAGATGAGCCACCTAAAAAACGCTATGATATTTCGCAGACTCATTCATGTTGTTACCAGTAGCAGATCCAAAGAGGCCTGTACCACTGCTTAGTCCAAGACCCCCTACTGCAGGAGCTGTAGCTGGAGCTCTCAGGGAGCTGCCAATGAATGCGAGACTCGACTGAGATGGGAAAAACTCGGCTCCCTCATTCATAGAGGAAGTCTGAGCCTGAGAAGAATACACTGGGTACGTCTTTCGGAGATGTGTGTATCCCTGTTCGATAAGCTGATTCTTGAGTTCTTCGATTTCTCGTCCAACTTCTTGTATCGAGAACTGAGCGCTAGAGACTGTGGCATCACATCTGTGGAAGTAGGTATCGAGCTCTTCCATCGTCAATGACGGTTCGCCTTTGAGTAACTTTTCAAATTTGTTCCGCATTTCATTCACTCTGTTTTGCAATCCCTCCATCTCCAGGTCATAGATGTTGGTTCTCTCTTCCAAATGTCTGCAAAATAACAGATTTACACCCAGATTTATAACATTAGGCTCACTTTTTGATGAAAGAAGCGTGAGCTGACTGATTTGCAGTAGCCGCCTGCTCTTGAACCCGCTTCGCCGTTTCCAGAAGAGCTTTGTCATGCGAAGCCAATTGAGCAACGTTCTTCGATGCTTCCGTGGCGTTGCGAACATTTCTACGGACTTCACTGATCCAGCCACGAGTCTTATCAATCATCTCATCGATCGAAACGCTGTCTACTGACATATTTTCTACTTCTTCCATTAGGTCTCGATTCTTTTTCAGCTTTTCCTCGATTAACGGTAGCATCTCTCTAATGAAATTCGAGGCTTGAAGTTCTGCTTCTTTTGTGGTATCTTTGTCTCCTCCGATAAGCGAGCTGGCCACTGTTCCCGAAGCATTGGTGACACTTTTGTCTTGTTGCACACCTCCGAGACCCACTGAATTCGAATTTGCAAAAGAAACTCATTGGAAAAACTTACAACTAGGCGCGGCAGCAGTAGTAGCAGTGGTTCCAAAGGTACCGGGAGTGGTAGGAGCAGCCGCTGTTGATCCAAATAATCCACCTCCAAGCCTGAAATGTTTTGAATAAAGATCTTAATATTTGAATAACTCTCTCACGTTGGAGCAGCAGTAGCAGCCGGTTTAGACCCAAAAAGTCCTCCAGACGTAGTTGTGGCCGTCGCGGCACCTAGAAGACCGCCAGACGTACTAGCTGGAGTAGTTCCGAAAAGACCTCCAGCAGCTGGGGCTGCAGCAGTAGTCGTTGTGCTTCCGAAGAGACCTCCGCCAGTTGCGCTTGCTGCTGGAGCGGCAGTAGAAGTTCCAAAGAGTGGAACTGTCGAAGTTGAAGTCGCAGGTGTAGTAGAACCAAAAAGACCTCCTGGTTTCGCTGTGGAAGTAGCCGGGGAAGCTCCGAACAGCGGTTTGGCGGCGGTACTGGTAGTACCAAACAATGGTGTGCTTGTCGTTGAAGGTGTTCCAAAAAGTGACATCTGTAAAATTCCTCACTGAGGAATGGTTTAATAGAGCAAAACTTTCAGATAGATCAAGAGATAAACAGTACTCTTTCGTAAACAATTGTAGAAAATAATAGAAACCTGATTTTACGGGAATATATGTAGTAGAAAGATAACAATAACAGGACAACACAAACGATATGAAGAAAAAAAACGTGGAAATGACGAGTAAACAGTTCACAGGGATTCAAGAGTACCACGATGAGCGGTGTAGGCAGCTTTGTTCCTTTCATTAATGCCCTCCACGTTACGGGACATCTCGACTGCCAAATAGATAATCTGAATGATAATGTTGTAATTTAAGCACTAAAAAACTGGAGAAATACCCTCGGGACGACTACAGTGTTGTCATGACTGTAGGCCTTCGATGCGTGGATTCTCATTAGAGTTCCCATGGAATAATCGTCGACTGTCTGAAAAATAATTGGTTGCGGCTATTTTTTATAGACAATTCTATTACGAACCTCTTTGAACTGTTCACAAAAAACTCGCCATTTTTCCTTGGCGTCACCTTCCTTCAGCGATGCCGGAGTCACCTCTTCCACGTCCAAATCTGGGAATATTTCCCGAAACGCTTTCAGAACCAAATCTTGATGCTTATTGAGACGGAGAATCTTGGTGTCACAACGCATGATCAGATTCATATGCACTTCGGAGTGCTCTCCAGCTTTGATAGCCCAAGCCATCTCGATGGACTCGTCGTTGACGTACTTGTCAGCATCTCCATAATCAACTTCATTATCACAATCGGTCATTTCGAACTGGAAAAAAAACTTTGGAAAATTTGAAATCGAAAATTTTAGGTTTTCGCTGATTTTTTCACAAACTCGTTGCCTTTTTCGGTAGAATTTAAGGTTGTGAACACAGTAGAACAGAGAAAGAGTGCTATTAAATATTGTGTCTTGAAAAATATCAGAAAATAACTTACATAATCGAGCTGACGGCAGTTCTCTCACTTCGAGCGGTTTTTTTCGAAAAAAAATTGGCAAAATGTAGCCCCGCCCACTTTCGCAAGCGGCGCACGCAGTAACGCAACCTTGTAACCTCCCGGCACTGGGGTGACTGATCGCCTCGGATTCACCTATTGGAGAGCGGGTGATGAAGGATCAACATAGTTTATCTGATTCCTTCGGTTCTCATTTTCAGTCTCGCTTGTTCATTCATCTTTTGCCAATCTTCTCTTGTTTCATAGTCAAACTTTTTGCATATAATTCATATTTATTTGAGAACGGTGATTGATGATGAAACTTGTGAAAAATGAGAGAAAACCTGTATTCTGGAACATGGGAATCGGGATGTCGTTTGGGAAAAAAACAATTGAAATATGTACAAAGAGAGAAACATTCACCACTTAATCAATCTAACAAGTTTGTTTTTCGGGAAGTTTCGGATGAAATACTTTCGCATCTCATTGAAAGCCAGGAGGTAGAGACCGACGATTGGGGCTATTGCCCAGACGTGAGCAGGAGGGGTATGGATGTCCATTATGTACTGGAAGACCGGAGTGTAGACAAACATGAACAGTAGCAGGACCTGAATCGTTTGGCCTTTGTGAAACTCATGGACCTTTGTGGGTGATACCTCGATAATCACAGCAAATATGCTCACAATGTTGGTGAGCCCATGCCGGAAGACTGATACTCGACGAGTTGTGCAATTGTACAGATGGAAAACTTGAGACATTACGAGTGTGATCTGCCATGCAGCCGCAGCTTGTCCTTTGATGAATAGCTGCTGCTGTTCATCGAAGGTCAGACCGTTACTAGTCGTGAAGTTTCGAGCGCCAATTTTCCAGTGATGCTCCGCTGTGAACAGAATGTCACCGATAGGAATGTTGTGATAGCTGCAACTACTTATTTTATTGATAATCCGCTAGACGCCAAGAAGTTTCTTTGGGAGTTGTGATAGATGAACAAAACTGACCAGTAAACACTGAGATACGCAGCTATGCAGCCAATGGTGATTCCGAATCCAGCGAGAATATACGCGTATACCAGAAGACTCTTCGATAACAGTCTAGCGGTCCGAGATCTAGGCGGCGTGTGCATGATATCGTTTTCAGGTTGCTCATAGGCTAGAGATATGGCAGGTGGCATTTCAGAAGCCAGGTCCACAGAGAGAATCTGAATATTGAATGTTTTCAAAGGACTGCAAAGAAGAGACATACTTGAAGTGGAGAGAGTCCGTGAGGAAGTCCTAACATAAACGACATCATGATCGGGAAGACTTCTGGCCAAAGGTGAGCAAATGTGTACGCAAGGGATAACCTAGAAGAATCGAAGAATACTTTGGATGTTCTTCATTATAGAAAACCTTAAGTTATCAAACAGTAGTCGCCCTTCCTCAATTCCCATCACAATTGATGCAAAGTTATCATCCAGCAGTACAATGTCAGCTGTCTGTTTGGCAATATCACTTCCAGTCTGACCCATTGCTATTCCCACATTGGCATGAGCCAGAGCCGGAGCGTCATCCACTCCTCCTCCAGTCACTGCCACAGTCTCTCCGCGGCGCTGCACTTCTTGTACGATTTCTAGCTTTTGCTCTGTATTCGTTCTGAAAGTTATTTATGAGTTACCGTGCTTGAGAATACTACACCTTGCAAAAACAATGTTGTGGTTCTTCAGAAGCTGATTCCAATCTTGAGTTTTGTAGTTCTTCAGCTGATCACCGGTCACCACGGCCCAAGAGTTTCGGGGCTTCTCGGCATCGTCCTGGAACAATTGTCACGTGAACTTTTAAAACTACCGATCCTGCTGAACGTGGTTATTCCCGTATTTCGTCAGACAAAACGCGTAAAATGCGAGTTTTTGTCCTCCTACGATCCATATTCTTCGTGGTTCTTCTGACAGCGATCACTATTTTTGTGGCGCACTCGCAGCTATGCATCAACTACACTCCGCAGGATCTGGAGGTTCGAACGAAGCTTTTAACTAGCTCTTGACTAAGATGCTTCCAGGGTGTCATGGAAAGATGCGAAAGATCGTTCAATTCGATCTCTGCAGTCAGCAATGACCTGGTACTAACAACTTTTTGGTGAATCTAACTTGGACACTGATATGATTTCAGAATGTGACCGATGAAGATACTAAACATCTGATTGAGACTATGGAAGGATTCTATAACAAATCCAGAGGGGGACTGGAAGATGTGGAAGACGCTGTCAACGTGACGGTAATCGATGACAACTCTACCTTCCACCAGATCCCTCAGTGGCATAAAGTATCCCTCCAGAACGAGATGATCCGAGTGAATGTCAGAACTTGTTTCAATGTAAGTCACAACCATCATTTTCAACTATTGGCAAACTATTGGCTTTCAGTTTACCATTCACCACATTTTCGGTTCATTGGTTCAAAAATACACTGAAATTGTGGCTCCTCTCCGTCTGACTATAATCCTGATAATCACTTCTTTCCTGCTTGCTATTCTCGACTTGAGCTCGAGAGTCATCCTTCATACCATATCGTTGGTGAGCAGACAAAGAAATCCAAAATAACATTTTCCTGTTTTCTAGGCTCAATGTCTCGCTCACAGTTTTGCTCAAGTCGTTCTCTGGGGATACATTCTGGTAAACATCGAGATCTACAGAAGATCGTGGCCTACGATGTGGCTCACAGCCGGACAGTCTTCCACAGAAATCCCTATGTACCCTTCGGAATGGCTCGCATTCGAGCTCCATGCGTTTTCGGTTATCATGCTCTCTATCATGGATGCCGTGCTCTTTAAGTATCTGTCTAGACGCGTCAGATTGCTCAACAGTGAAGGTGTCTACAAGTGCATTCAACCGGAAAATAAACTCGATAACTGATAATCCTATTTTTAATAAATCAATTTTCAAACTCACAACATTTGAAGACGGTCCAATCAGTCCTATTTGTCTAGCTATGGCGGTAGCGGTAGTTGGATGATCTCCAGTGATCATGAACACTTTGACCCCTGCCACTTTGCACTGTTCAATTGCCGCAGCTGTTTCAGGTCGTGGTGGATCCATGATTGCCGCCATTCCCAAGAAAACCAGATCACTACTATGTTCTTGACCTGTGAACCTTGAGTTCTCATCAGCGTTAAAGTTTTTTTGCGCAAAAGCTATCACTCTTCTTCCTTCGTTGCCGAGCATTTCCCAAGCTGCCTAAAGAACTAGGTGGAGAGTTTGGAACCTATATGTTTCACATACTTGACACTCTTTTTTGTATTTTTCATCGATGTCGCGCAGATCTTTCCCATGTCGAACCTTTGAGCACTTTCCAAGAATAACTTCCGGAGCTCCTTTTGTGAAAACCACAAATCGAGATTGGCCCTGTGCCGGTGGATCCACTGCTTCTGGATTGACTGGGAAGTCGCTCGCGAGGCACTTGGCTATGACCATTTGGCATCGTCGCGTCGAGTTGAATGGTATCTCAAACACTGTCTGATACCTCTGCCTTATTCCTTCGACACTGGCGCTCAGCTCTACATACTGTATCAAAGCCACATCCGAAGGAACTCCAAAGATATCATTCTTCTTAGGTTTGATGCTATGCTTTCCTTTTGGTCCGTCTCCAGCTGTGTTTTGCGATGCTTGGTTTGTACGTTCTTTAGCCATTCCACCAGCTTCAGAAACTTGTCCAGTTCTTGTATCTCTGCAAAAAATGTTAGGGTTTCCTTCTTTCATGCCTATCACGTACACAATGGTGAACTTTTTCTTCATGTGAGCACTCAGCATCGCTTCCGAAGCACTTTTCTGCATAGCTCTCATCGTGGAAACTCTTCTCATTGACCTCCTGACATGCTCAAATTGTCCGTTATTACAGACAGACATCACTGTCAGAATATCCGGAAGCGGTTCTTCGAGACGTTCCGGACACTTCATCGACGACTTCATGGCACGGAGATGAGGGTGCTTCACTGCGGATCCAGTCACAAGCCGAGAGTTGAACCAAAGGTCAGTGACAACCATCTTGTTCATTGTCAGTGTTCCTGACTTATCAGCACAAATTACTGTTGCCGCGCCAAGCTCATCTAAATTTCATTAGCTTTATATTTTCACTTGAAAGTTTTCTAACCTATAAGTTCAAGTTTCTTGATGAGAATGTTCTTCTGAGCCATCCTTCTGGCAATAATCCTCAACTGGGACATTACTGTAGCAGGCAGACCTTGAGGAACGTTGGCCACAATTATGACAACGAACCCAACGATGAAATGGTCTAGGATGTTTTCAAACCTAGCCACGAAGCATCCCACAAAGAATACCGCAGTGGCCATCGTGATAGCAATGATTGTGATGAATGTGGAAAAGTTCTGAAGCTCCGTCTGAAGACGTCCGCTTGGCGGAGGGATGTGATGGTGCTGCTTGGCCAAGGCTCCCATTACTGTGAACTTTCCAGTTCTGATCACGATTCCAATTCCTTCCCCTTCCGTGCAGTAAGATCCCATGAATGCCACGTTGCATGCATCGAAAACTGAGATATTTGCTGGCACTGGTTCAGCCTTGTACTCTCTTGGCATCCTGTGACCAGTAACATCGCTGCTACCTATCATAAGACAGTTGGACTGTAGGATCCTCATATCAGCTGGTACTTTATACCCTGCTCTGGAAGTTATTCGTTTCTGTTGTGAACTTTTCAACCGTTCATGACGAACCTGAGATAAACAAGGTCGCCGACCACCACTTCTTCCGCTCTGATTTCTTGTTCCTCGCAATCTCGTATCACATACGACATGGCAGGCATCATTTGACGGTTCTCTTGCAGCACCTGACAACATTGTAACAGTTATTGTTTCAAGAAGTTGAAAAGCGCCAACGCTGACTCACTTTCTTAGCTTTTGACTGTTGCCAATAAGACAGAATGCCCATGAAAATGACGACGGCAATGAGAATGAGGGCACAGTACATATTGAGGGGCTCATTGAAACCACGAGCCATGTGGATAAAGTAGGTCATCACCGAGAGAATAGCGGCTCCTATGAGAAGAATCCAGAATTTGAAATGGAACTGGGAGAGGAAGAATCTAGAGAGTGGCGGCTCCCGTGGAGGATCAATCTGGTTGAGGCCACCATCTTTCAGACGTTTCCTAGAGATGGATGGTTAGCTTGGAATATTACAAGTCAACGTACTTAGCCTCATCCGTATGCAATCCGTCACTTCGCTCTGCGACTTCAGAAAAAACATACGAGTCAGGGTAGAGATCTTTGATCTGCTCTACAGTCAACGTGTGTTCCACAAACGAGCTTGTGACAACCTCATGAAGAGTCACCACCTCCTCTTCCGCCTCCGCCTTCTTCCGCGACCTTTCCGATCGCGTGAAGCTGTCTGCCGAAGACAATGTGGATGGACCACTCTCGGGACCACACTCCAGCATCGAACCATTCTTGGCGATGCAGATTGTGGATTCTGAAGTGTTGTAGGTGTTGTGGGAAGCAAAGGGATCAAATACTTACTCCGAGTCATACAGTACACCAAATCAGCTCAGCTCCTTCTCAATACGACGTCTCGTGTATCAGGTGGGTGGGCAGAGTCTGTAAGAGGTATACACTAATCGAGTGATAACCCAAACGGAGAGAGCGAGAAACACAAAATCAATTTCATCAAAAGGGAAGACGGGGGAAGACGTACAAAGACACAGCGTCTCGGGTCGACGTCGCCAGCGGGGACGGAAACATTCTGTGAAAGTGAGCGGCGCAGAGAAGTGACAGAGGAAACATGATACAGTATCAATACAGATATTTTGATGTACAACCAAATGAGACAACTGGGAGATGGAAGTCGATGGGGAGCGGAGAGATGATGGCGACACGAGAGGCCCACGCTGACGGCGACATTTTAAAAAGACACTGATCAGTTATCAGAAGTTCACCGGTTTCTCTTTTCCTAATTTGTTGCGTATTGTCGGGAGAAACAAGTAATACGGTGACAGATGCCAACCCGAGAATTCACCGAGACTCTGCAAAAAACACTAATCCAATGCGTCTCTCTGTCCTCGTCTTCTGTTCTCCGACCTCAGAGGATTACTGTAGAAAGTAAGTGAGGATGGCCCGTGGTGGAGAAGAAGAAGGCGTTAAAGAATAACATTTTGAACGTGATCTGGTCAGTCAGTCGCCACAAGAAGGCAGCAGAAGAGTGACATCATAGCTGTCAGGGTCAAACGAGAAGTGTATATATATATACAAAACCATAAATTTTTGTGTTACAAACCGATTTGCAAAAAAAAAGAGAGAGAAGGCAAGAGACCGAGAGTGAAAACATGGGTGTAAACTTATTGGGAGTGAAACCCGAGTGGACCGACCACAGTGGTCTCAACGGATCACTGAAGGAACAGAGAAGCAGACTTCAGGGATACATCCTCCGTCCACCTCCTCCTAAAACAAGAATGGCTAGGTGTGATGATCTCAGGCCTTCTTGCGAAGTTACGAAGTTTCCCTTCTGACCTTCGGCATGTTTGGTCTTTCGATTGCGGGGTGTCTTCAAACTCCAAAAATCCAAACGTTCTGAACTACCATTTCGACCTCATGCTGAGAAAGACGTGGTCCCACTGAATTCTGAGAATTTTCCTCCAAGAGGGCAAGTGACATGGATGAGAAGATGGGTAGATGAGACATAAAAAAGACCTAGTAGACACACACACACACACACCAAAAATACGAAAGTGATATCACTTTATTATCGGATGACGTGCTAAGACCGACAGAAAAAAGGAACAAGAGAAAGATAGCGACTGTGAATTATAATTTATTCGGTGTCTTTCATCAGTTCTCAACTAGCGTTTCGTCCGTCGGCACCGCCACACCATTTCTTGGTCATTGGTGGAGAGTCGTCACCGGATGTTTCTTCAAGTAAATTTGTCGGGTTTCCGACTACGTTCAGCTTATGGCGCAGAAGGGTGTCATTCGCGTTAAGAATCTGGAATCATTTCACTAGTGATTCATAAAGTCTATATCCTACTATTTATCCTAGTTAAGTACTTACCCCAACCCTTCGACCAAGCTTCTCAGCTAATGCTCTTGCATCTTTAGTGTTTCTCTCGACCGTCAGAAGGCGTTGATTAGCCTGATGGCTGTTCTCAATTACAATCACACTTGCCAATACCCCTCTTGCATTGTCCTTTGATGTCTGAATTGCAGTTGTGAAGTTTTTGAACCGAAGCCGGTCACCGAACTAGTTGAACTCTATCCGTTCAAACGTCAACCACAATCCTACCTCCAACACAGTTAACACTTCTTCGGTTACCACGTCAGCAAATTGAACACAGAGATAAGACCAACTGCAGAGAATGTCCAGCCGATCCAGTTCATAGGGTTTCCACAGCTGAGTGGCGGCGGCCCAGAGATAACTGAAGTCGACAGTTCAGAGACCACAGTCTAAACTGGCAAACCTGAAGCTGTCGGTTATCCGAGACCATGTCTCCTGTCGGACTTGTGCGTGTGTCGGCTTTTTTGGCATCCTTTCTTGGACTCGACAAATGGTATGGTAGGCATAGTAGATGCTCAATTGCGAACTTGAAATCGCCCGTGTGTCCACAGTTCGCGGAGTTCTTTCTATTGCATCAATCCATTCCCAGCACACCTGAAAGCTTTTCAAATTATAATTTCACTTACGCTTTAGTGAGTCATAGGCTTCTGTTTATTTGGGTTTAAAGAAATAGGATGGATTTGAACTACTTTCTTCATAAGCTAGAAAAACCTAGAAGCATACCTCGATCAGTGATTCATCGTAGTGAGAAGTGTTAAGAATGCATGAGTAGACGTGGTCGATTAGTTCTAGTTGATCCACAGAAAAAGAGTGACTCGAGGTTCCAATAACGTTACGGATCACTGCGACGGCTCTGAGGAATCGATGACTCAGATCAGTGTGAGATTCGGATTGAGAAACACTACTAGTATTCTGATACGGTGATTTAGATTTTACAATATGATGATGCATAGAGACTATATGATATCTAGGCTTTATTGTAGTAAAATCATCAGGAGTGCTCCTAGGAGCTGAACCCAGGAGTTATGAAAATGTGATGACCCACTTTTCATAATCGCGAGATACGGTTGCATTGAAAGCTTCTTGTAGGACATCACTGGACATGTTTCTGGAATCAGAACAATCGGAGAGCAGAGAACGAGAAGAGGAAAGAAACGAATTGGAGGAGGAAAAACAGAAAAACGAAGGAAGACGACATCTTGCCAATACTTCTGCTTCTTATCCGATTGCGTCGCGTTTTCATCCGCAAAACTGGAACCAGAAGCCGTCATTTTTCCTCTTTCACTCAGCGCCGCTTCTCATCGTCATTCAACCGCAGCGTCCGAAAAAAGGGATTCGCGTTGCGAGGATGGCGACGGTAACCGCGCGGTGGGAAGAAACAAGTAGGTCAGCGGGGCATGTGGTGTGAAAGTGAAAAGACACTGTTCATTTTTTACTCGTTTGTTGCTTTTAAGCTTCGCACTTGTAACAAACTCGATGTTTTAAATTAATACACTTTATTTGTACATACACGTACTTTCAGAGAATGAGGCAGAGGAGGATGAGATGACCCAATTGTGGATGGGAGCCGTAATGTGGTGATGAATTAGAAGAGTGAGGATTTTTGAAATCTGATGGCACGATAGGGAAAGCTGTTTCTAGGGATTACTGCGCGACGAAGACACCCGCAAGACCTTTGACGTCGTAGTTGTCGAACTCCGCAGCGGTGACACGCCTGGAAAAATAATATGAATATACACTCAGCTTGACAAAGAACTCACTTGATATCACGAGCGCTATCGGCTCTGTTTTTCTGGTGTTGGGTCATATTCGCGAAGTTCACAACGTACGCCTTTCCGACGATGGTGACTTCGGTGAGAGGCATGCCAGCCACGAACGCCTCTTCGATGTCCTTCTCGTTGCGAGGATCGAATCTCCACCATCCTTGGTTCCTTCCTTGATACAGCCAGTACATTTTATCCGCCTGATTCTGGATCGCAGCTGAGATTGGAAATTGTTATTTTCAGGTTAAACCTTAAAACACTCACCGTTAAGAGCAGCCACGTCTGGCTTCACGTCTTCGTCAACTTCGACTTTCACGTCACGGTCTGGAAAATCATATTTGTCTATCTGACTCTAGAATTTACTCACCGATAGGTCTTCTCTGAACAGTCGGCGCAGCTGGAGAAACGGGCACATCTTGCTTCAAATCGAGCATTTGAGACGGGTTTTTGAAGATTTGCTCATCGATAGGACCGCGACAAATCGGACATCCTCCCATTCTAGCTATGCTCACGCCTAAAGATGTTTTCAGCTTCATGATATCTTGTTTTTGCCACTTCTTACCCTTCAAGCAAGTAAAGCAGAACGTGTGTCCACAGGACGGAACGCTGAACGGTATAATCATTTCGCACTGGCATATTGGGCACTCTTTGTCGAGAGCTGCATTCATAGCTTGCATGTTTCTGGACGACGATGCCATACTAAAAGAAGAAATTGACGTGCAAAAGTTTTGTGCGTGTGTGTGAAGAGGATAACTATCGGAGTCTACCTGTGTTTGGTATGATCAACACGTTTAATATAAAGTTTTATGAAAATTCATAACACTTCCAACACAACAAATCAAAACCATAAGGAGCAGCAACAAACAAGGTAAAAGAAAGAAGTTATGGATGAACGTCGAGCTGATACCCGTCCGTGGCCGCGCCAAATCGCTTAATCAGCCTTGGTGACCTCAATGTCGACTCCTGGCTCGATCGAGATCGACGTGATTTGGCGGAGAACCTCGGCTGGGGCATGGAGATTGATGAGGCGCTTGTGGATGCGCATCTGAACGAAAATGGTCAATATATTATTTACCTTTTTTCAAATATTGGTCAATATATCGAATATTTAGATCATTAGCACTTTCTCGGGGTCTATATGGTTTTTTTTGTTGTCAAAATTAAAGTTTTTCTAAATTTTCAACAATCAGAAAAGAAACATCTATTGATATGAGTTCTTGCAATAAGATAGCACTTTTTGTTCGGAAAAATATGAAAATTTGTATAAAATCTTTGTAACAACTCACTTGGAAGCGATCCCAGGTCTTGGATCCCTCTCCGCATGGAGTCTTGCGGGTGGTGATGCGGAGGACCTTGGTCGGCATGCGGATTGGTCCCTTGACGATGAGGTGCTCGGCCTTAGCTCCGTCGATGAGCTGGGCGCAAACTGAATGACCATATTTAACACAAATCCGTTCTAATTTTCCAATTCTTACCCTTCTCAAGCGGCTTGACGTTCTGGGAAGTCAGAGTCAGACGGATGCGATGCTCCGAGTTGTCGGTGAGGGCCTTCTCGTTCTTGAAAGCGACAGCCTGAAACAGAACCCATTAAAAACTTGAAAATCACGTAAAAACAGTTTACTACTGATAAAATACTCACCATGGTTGATTTGAAGATGTTTTTGAGAGCTTTGAAGGACTGCTATCTTTTGATTTTAGCCTTTCTGTGCTCTATTTCCAGTTTGAGGGCTGCAAAAACCATAATTTTACGTGGATACGGTAAAGAAGCATCGACAAGCTCATATTCCGATGAAAAATAGATCAAAAATGCGAAATTACGGAACAAAAAAGCGAAAAACCGGAAAAAAATTCAAAAAAGAAATATTCTCCCAAAAATCTATACAGCCAAACGTTTGATACTCAGTCAACGCCACTCCTACCGTACCAGGGCAAACCTGCGGATCTAACAGCGAAATGACTATGTGCGGTAGAGCGCGTTTGCTACCGCAGCTGTTTTGGACTTTTTTGCGATTTTTTGAAAATTGTGCAATTCTTATCGATTTTCCGTAATTTTTTAATTTTTTTTATTCGCAAAACGAAAAAATTAAAATTTCAGATGATTGGTGATGTGCAGCACATCCTACAGGGATCGGAAAAAGGTACTGCCTCAAAGGATAATGACACTCCTGGAACTTCCGCGGCCCGAGTTATCAAAAAGGTTTGAAAACAGTCAAGAATTCTTTAATTTTTTGTTTCAGCCTTCTAAAACTCTTGATCGGTCTAACAAAAAACCAGACGGAATGAAGAGAGAATTGTTCAACTTGATTGCCGGAAAGGATATGTCAACAATGGTTACTACCGATGTCAAAAAAAGCTACAAGCAAAAACTTACAGTAATATTCATAAAGAACTCCATTGATATAATATATTTCATTTACAGACAGGATTTCGATCTGTGAGAAAGTATAAATGGATGCCGTTCACAAACGAAGCTCGAACCGATGGACTCATGCTTCACCACTGGGTCAGAACAGACAAAATGGATGCCGGTCAACCGTATCCGTTTTCTAGATTTAATAAAGTGAGTGTTAGTTGTTCTTTCTGATACGAGGGTTGCCATGATTTAGGTAATCGACATTCCGACATATACTGATGAGGAGTATGACAATCATCTTAAAACTACAAAGTGGTCCCGAGGAGAAACTGACTATCTATTCGACACATGCCGTCAGTTTGACATCAGATGGCCGATTGTTTACGATCGATTCGATTGCAAGAAATACGGTCCCAACCGGTCTGTTGAAGATCTGAAGGACCGTTTCTACTCCATTCTCCACGAACTGTCGATTCTCAGAGTAATTTAGTTTCTCGCTGGTTAGAAAATTTGAACTGTTTTTCAGGATCCGAACTCCAGTCCAATCGCCTACGATTCGGAGCACGAGCGCCGCAGAAAAGAACAGCTCAGTAAGCAATGGAACCGTACCAAAGAACAGCTGCAAGAAGAAGAAGATTTGACTACTGAGTTGCGTCGCATAGAACTTCGCAAAAAGGAGCGCGAAAAGAAGGCACATGATCTCCAGAAGCTCATAACCATGGCGGAGCAACCTGCGAGCCCTTCGATTGGTGGAGTCAATGCTGCTGCTACGGCAAAACGGAAGAATGCTTTCCGAACAAAGGCTGGATCAGTATCGACAACCACTACCTCATCGTTCAACCCGGTAAGTTTTTTCGGCTTTTCAACAGTACGAGTTTCTTGTTTCAGTTGGAAATCTCGATATCTGCTCTTCGTTTTTCCGAATTCAAATCTTCTGGAGCTCATCTTCGTTGCCAAGAGATGAAGCTTCCCACGAACATCGGTCAGAAGAAGCTGAAGAATATCGAAGTGGTCTTGGAGAAGTGTAGCATGGAAATGAATCCGATTGCTTCGGAAGGCATCATGAAAACTTATAACGAATTCCGCTCACAGGTCATGGTGCTTCAAGAGTTGAAGTCAGCTATGCAATCGCTTGAGTTTGATATGGAAGCTTTCCGAACCAGAATGCACGAGAACGGAAAGGAGTTTGAAATCGAACCACGCTATCGCATCTCAAATCTGATGGAAGGCGGTCTGGAGCCGGGTCAGTTCGGAGGAGAAGGAAAACCGGCGACGAACAGAAGAATATTGTCATACATTGATGCAAATCACAAGGATGTCGCAGCGGTGAGTTATCTAACCGTTTTTAATAAACTGAATTCTATTCCTTTTCAGGCTGCTGTCCGCAAGCGTAAATTGCCGGCAGTTGTGACTCCAACAACTTCAGGAGACATCAAACGACCAAGGAAAATCTAAAAATATCAATTCAGTATCTTTAAAGTCTCTAATATTTATTCATGTATGAAGTTCCTTCGCTTTAATCCTTCTTTCCAATCTACGTGTCTTCTCGCGGTGCATCAAAACGACAGCTGTGATGAGCAGCAGGAAGAACACAACAATGCCAGCTGCCCAGTATAATATGCTGTAGTTCATTCTCTGCGAGTCGACTTGCTTTCTGAATAGAGAGTGTGTGTCTGGACTCTGGTGGACACAAACTTTGTGTTCATGAAAACAATCCTGACTTTCTGTTTTGAATTCAGAATCAGATCCACTTTGAGACCAAAAGATGAGAAGTCCAGGATGAGAATCTCGTTGTTCCTTTGAACAATGCCTTGCAGAATACACGGTCGAGACTTCTCGTACTTTTTCGGCTTCCGCAGATTCACCCGCCACGTAGCTGCCGTTTTGTTCATGTCGTGAACTTCTGGATCCATGCGAATTCGCAAATTATCGTGCTCGGCCACTCTGGAGCACAGAATATGTGTGCATGTTTCTGCTACGATCACACCACAAACCTCACTTTCAACGGGTCAACCCCGACAAGTACATCGGCAAACTGTACCTGCTGGCAGGAGTCTGACGTCATTTCGGACACTTCCTGGTTGATCTCAGCCTGGAATTTTCATTTTTAAAAGCAGTATTTCACAGTTCGAACCAAAGAAACATTGTGGCACTGTGCCCACTTTGAGCAGTCCGTCTTTTGCTCGTGTAGCTTGCATGACTCGGTTTCTAGGAACATTCCTGTTCTGAAGACGTATTGAGAAGCGTTGTTGGCCTCCAGGAATGGTGGTATCAACGTGTCTGTGATCTCTTTCATCGCCAATCTGAGTTCGGATCCAGCAAGTAGAGATGAGAACACAGGAATTCCAGTACGAGTGTATGGTGGGATAGAGAGCAGCTTGGAGAGGATGCCGGAGAACTGCTTCAGAACAATCTAAAAACATGGAGGTGAAGTATTCCAAGCAGAAATCGAGAGTACCGGTAGCTTAGAGACTCTGCGGATGGATAGGTGACCAACTCGGGATCTTGCAGAGAACACGTTATCACTGTAAATCACTCTAACGGATTACTGAAGTTCAGAAGTCTCACCAATCAGAAGACGTCTGGAAATCATGCCCACAAATAGCTGGTGGGCAGCAACATGCCGAGCAGCATCCCCAGGTCTCCCATTGAACGAAGAGTTCCAAATTGAGACCGGTGTCGTTGTACGAAGACACGGTTACTTTCAATGTTTCATAACTCCCATATGTAAAGCTGGGTTCCAAATCCGTTGTGTCAGTTATCACATCTACATTCACAAAGACGTTACTGCTGACAATCTCCTCATCAAGTTCCATCCCACACATGGTTGTGAACCCTTCAGAACTTCTGGTATGAATCTGAAAAAGTGTCTGTAGTTGTGATACTAGGAAAAGATGTTACCGAAAGCTCTCCATCGGGTCTCCCCAGTAGCTCTCTGTCCTCATCGGTAGTTCCATGCTCACCAGTCCATCTGGACCATTCGCCAAAGAATAGGTCTGAAAAATCATAGAATCTTCCTACCAGTAATCTCAGGTTGCATACCATTAACCCTTAAAAAGTCCTGGAAGTTAGAGACTCGCGGTTCCTGCTCGCAGTCTGCGTATGTACAGTAATCCGACCTGTCTACTTTCTCGCGGGATCCAATTGATAACTTTGTGATACTTTGAGTGAAATCTCTCTCCGGATACAGAAAGAACATTGTGTTGAGACCCTCGATAATCGGATGACACGTGGCACACTTCACTTGGTACGGTAGCCCAAACTCGCGATGTGTTTGATAGATTCGAAATCCCAACTTGAAAAAGTCATTCGACTGACACCATTCAGCAGAGATGTGTGGTGTTCTGAGTGCTGGGTTCGAGATTAGATACGGTAGCTTGTGGTGAATGGTCTGCTGGCCGTTCATCCATCGCATCGCGTCGAACTCGACAACTTTTCCATCGAAGTGAGTGAGGTTGAGAATGGGGCTGTACTCGACGAACAATTCAATGTCTTTTGATAGTGGAAGAGAGGTATAAAACGAATGGAGGTGGACACGACTCTCGAGCGAAGGCGATTGCAACTCTGAAGTTTCGAGTAACCAAGTTGACCCACTTTCCAGGCTGTTTACCTTCGTTATCATCTCCCGAAATAAGATTTGTGATTGTAAAAGCGATTATCACACAATTAAAAACCCGCATCCTGTTTTTTTGAGTTCTTGAAAATGAACTTTTCTCCGTTCCATGTTTCCTTGTTCAGTTTACGTGCAAAAAGCGGCCGGCCCGTTAATGCACCGTCTACAGTCTCTATTTGTATGTGCATGTAGTATTTGCGCACTAGCCGGCTCCCGCTTCGCCCTGCCTTCTTCCCCTTCTTGCTACTCTGAGCACATTGTGCCACCCACCACGAAAAGGATGAAGCGTAGGTAGCAACCGTGGTTGCTAGCCTCCCGAATTTCAATCCAATTTCCGTTTTGGGGCTTCACTCGTCTCCCCCGATTGTTGCTTTCCCTTTCTTTCTAACGCTCTCTGGCTTCCCGACAACCCCAAACAAACTCCCCCGATGTACTCTGGCAAAGATCAGTGTCCTCTGGATGGTTCGCGATCCCCGCGCGCGGAATGTCTCTATGTCCCTCTCTGTCTGAGGCTCTCCGTGCTCTCCACCTGTACGAGAAGGCAAACAAATTCGTGTCAATCGTCACCATCACTGATTCACCCAACCATTCCTTTCTTATCAAGCAGTCCCACACCTCAGCAGTTTTATATGTTCTCTAGCATGTTTTCTGCTCTGCTCCGAGAGTGAATCACCCATTTCGTTGAACAACTCGTCATTTCGTAACACTGTCTCTGTTGCTCCTCTTCCTATAGTCTCTTTTCAATTAGATAAAGCGCTCTATATTTAAACAATGATAAACGTACTCCTTATCTAATCAGTCTGAGTGTTTCGCTGACCGGTGGACCTAGATAGATTTACCTTGGTCCGTTTGTATTTCAAGAATCCGTTTACTTATAACGCACTTTAACAGTTTTAACTTACATCAGTTTCAGATCTCACTGCTCTGATCCATACAATGGGTCAATCCGTGAGCCGCGATGACTTTATATGGACACTAACTGAGCAGCCCCACATGAGCAGACGAGAAGCAATAGTTAAAAAGTATCCAGAAGTGAAAAAGTTGTTTGGCGTGGATCCCTCTTTGAAGTATGTCGTGACGAGTATGGTCCTGTTCCAAGTTCTCATGTGCTGGCTTCTTCAAGATGCAGACTGGCTCTTGATCCTGCTCCAGGCATACTTCTGTGGAGGAATCATTAACCATGCAATGACCCTAGCTATCCACGATATCTCTCACAACACTGCCTACGGTAACAAGTATCCCTTGAAGAATAGGTTCTTTGGAATGTTTGCCAATCTACCAATAGCAGTACCAATTTCGGTTTCTTTCAAGAAGTACCATGTGGAACATCACAGGTATCTTGGTTAGTTCAGGTATACTGTGAAATAAAACTGAGCTCAATATTTCTAGGAGAAGATGGGCTCGATACCGATGTTCCAACCACATTTGAAGCGGAATTCTTCACAACCAGCCCAAAAAAGCTTTTATGGCTTGCTCTCCAGCCATTCTTCTATGCCTTCCGGCCACTTATCATCTACAAAAAGGCTCCTACTGATATGGAAATTTTAAACTTCGTGATACAGGTGGTCTAAATTTCACATCTTTACCGAACATCAAGCTATTCCAGATCTCTTTTGATCTTCTGATTCTTCATTTCTTTGGCTTGAAGTCACTTCTGTACTTGTTCTTTGGAACTATTATCAGTATGGGACTTCACCCCAGTGCCGGGCACTTCATTGCGGAGCATTACGCATTCAAGGAAGATCAGGAGACGTTCAGTTACTATGGATTGTGGAACTATTGTACTTTCAATGTGGGTTATCACGTGGAACACCACGACTTTCCATACATCCCTGGACGAGATCTTCCCAAACTCCGAGCAATGGCTCCTGACTTCTACGAGAATCTTCATCAACACACATCAATGATGGAGATCCTCCGCGAGTTTGTCTTCAACCCAGAAATGGGACCATACGCCAGACTAAAGAGGAAGCCTCGAGTACCTCAAGAGTTCTACGGCAACTATCAACTGTTCGAATATGTTGAAGGAGTGAGTTCTTGTTATTTCCCTTCTTGACTCATCTCCATAACTTTTCAGTTCCTTCACCATATCGGCATCTACCGACTCAAGCAATACGCGGGCAATGTGTTCGATCTCAACAATAATTCTGACAAAAAACTCATCTAGTCGTTCGTTTTCCTCCTCTTTCCATCCTATTCCAAACATTTCTTTGTTGAAAATATAAATATTTTGAGGCAGTCGCCACCCATCCGACTTTCCCATTCACACTTCCCGCTGTAAAGATGTTCGCACCCATCGCCACTTTTCACTCTTTTCACTTTCCAATGGAACAATCGAGATTCTCGATCTATTCGTTCTGTCGTTCCTGCTGGAAGAATCGGAATTCTCAATTCTGTGAAGAGAAATAGAAATGGCAAACGATGAAAAAAGAAGTCAGCTGAAATTCGTCTCAAGTGCGTCTGTTTCTGTTTCTGTTTCCAATTCCACAAGTGTCCAGTGTGTGTCCAGAAAGATGAGAAGAACCAGTCCATTCAACGGAAGATGACAAACTGAGAAATTGAAAAAAGAGCAGTTCCAATTATGGAGTCCCTTTAAAAATCGAGTCATATGTTGTCGACAGGTGTGTTGTTGGTTCAGTTCATGAGGTTAGGTGACTACTGCCTCCTCCTCTCTCCTGGCGTATCTAATCCTTCTGGTTCCACTCTCTCATCGAATCATCGACGACCTAAACCATTCCGTCCTGACAGTTTGAACTGGCTAGTTTATTTATGTCATGCTTGGTGTTGCTAACTAGGTCCTCCTTCTTTCTTCACAACTTGATTCTTATCATTCTAATTTAATTACCCAGGAGGTCTTTCTGCCAACCTAGTTATTTTTGCTGCTTTATTTTGACTGTCATATCTGGAGTCATTGTTTTTGGGTTCCTGACTTCGTTGTTTCCCATCGTTTAAGTCGTCGACCGGGGGAACCATCTCCGTTCTCATCGGCCTTTTCAGAAAAGTGCAGAACTCTGACATCTCCAGTAAGAAAGGTGATAAAAGTCACATGTTCGCTATCTTCTCTCCGGAAGTACAGAAACTGCAAGACTTTGGTTTTTGATCCAGATCAGACTAGTACCAAGAAAGTATAGACGAACTTTAAAAGTGGAAAGAGACCCATAAAAGCTATAAAGTTAGGGGGAAAGTAACTAGGTATTAAAGTCGGATACAGTCATAAAGTAGTTCCTCCTCGGCTGTTCCCTCCCCCACCCTAACTTTTTGATTCCTGTGCAAACTTGTACATACTCACCTCTGTTTACCGATTGTCTTACCTTCTCAGTGGTTATGTACTCCTACCACAACGACGAGCCAACTTGACGGGTTCCAACCTATCTATCAGCAGGTGATAAATGATTGTCGTGACCTCTTCAATACGCCCATTCTTTATTTCATCTCTCGCCACTTTCTCCTTTTGCCCCAATTGTTTCCACCCGAATTTCGGTGTTCTTTCGCGACGTTTCTCGCCTGTGACCGTGCTTCCTTATCATCTGTTTCTGCATCTTTTTGAAATGAAAATCCTGATAGAATAAACTACACACTCCCTTCTGACCGATATCAGTCTATCAGTCTCGATTTCCAAAATTTCACGTTCTTCGTCTTTCCTTTCCCTTTCTCCCCGCCTCCTCCCCCACGTGGGAATCCGATCAGAGACAAGAGTACTTTGCAAATAAACACTTACAGAATGCTCAAAACAAGGGTACTACCCGTCCTTCTCCTTCTCCACATATCCTCTCTCACTGCCCTCCTTCACATTCAGAAAAACGAGATACGAACCTTTGATTCTCTGGATGGTCTCTGGACCTTCGTCCGCGAACCCCACAATGGAGGGGATGTTGGGATTACCAACTTGTGGAACACCTGGGATCTGTCTAAGTTTGGAGTAAGTTCCTTCGTTGGTCTTGATTTCTAACTGAAACGTACTAAATCCCGATTTATGTCAACTGAAATAGGTTTTGAATGAGTCCATAAAATATATGTAGGTCTTTACTGCCCCTTGATGGCGCCTCAGAAGTATTCAATCCCCAAACTTCTGTTTCAGAATGCTACCGTGATGCCAGTTCCCTGTGCTTATAACGACCTGGGAACTTCGAGTGAGCTCAGGGACCATATAGGATGGGTGTGGTACGAAAAGAAGGAGTTTGTTCCACTTCGAGACAAGAACATGAGACACGTTCTTCGTTTTGGAAGTGTCAACTACTTTTCTGTCGTGGTTTGTCAATGCTATCCTAGTGAAATTCAAAATATTTATCTCCTTTCAGTACGTAAACTCTGAAAAGGTCACCTCCCACATTGGGGGTCACTTGCCGTTTGAAGTGGATGTCACCTCTAAAATCAAGTTTGGAGCAGAGAACAAGTTCACTGTTGCGGTCAACAACACACTCTCCTGGTCAACTATACCACAGGGAGACTTCAACTATCAAAAAGTGGCACCGAGGAACATCAGTGGTCGGATTCTCTCACGACTCCCAGATGGAGCCGTCAAGAATGTTGGAAACTTTGACTTCTTCAACTATGCCGGAATCCTCCGTAGTGTGCAGCTGGCTAAGATCCCATCCGTCTACATTCAAAACATCAATATTGTTGCGGATCACACTGGATCTTTCTACTTTGAAACAGCAGTTAGCAGTTTGGATGGAACCCGAGTGGAAGCAAAGATGTTTGATGCAGATGGAAACGTTGTCTATTCTACGAATAAGACCAAGGATGAAGGAAAACTAGATGGTGCCAAGCTCTGGTGGCCACGTGGAATGGGAGACCCAAATCTGTACACTCTGGAGATCAGCTTGCTCAGCGACGGGGAGTTGACCGACATCTACCGAGAGACATTCGGATTTAGAACAGTGTCTCTGTCGGATAGTCAGATCTTCATCAACACCAAACCATTCTACTGCCTTGGATTTGGAATGCACGAGGATTTTGAGTTGATCGGGAGAGGATTCAATCAAGCGGTGATGACGAAGGACTTGAATCTTCTGGAGTGGATGGGAGGAAACTGCTACCGTACTACTCATTATCCGTATTCGGAAGAGCGTATGTTTGAGAATGATAGAAGAGGAATCGCAGTGATAGTAGAAACTCCTGCAGTTGGACTGAAGTAAGTTTTGACTTCGATATCAAAAGTTCATGTAAAAATTGTTCAGGGGATTCTCAAAAGCCAATAACAACTTGCACGTCAAAATGCTGACGGATATGATTGACAGAGACAAGAACCATCCGTCAGCTATCGCATGGTCTCTAGCAAATGAGCCAGTTACTAGTAAGAAAGAGAGTAGAAACTATTTCAAGTGAGTTCATGGACCAGGAAGCTTCTCTTTATGCTTTTCTTTCAGAACCCTAGTCGACACTGCACATGGAATTGATAGGACTCGCCCGGTAACCACTGTCTACGGACCAACTAACTTTGACAATGACCAAACCGCTGATCTGATGGACTTTATCTGCGTCAACAGGTACTACGGATGGTACATTGATATGGGATACATCCCATGGATCAACCAGAGTGTCTACTGGGATATTTCTCTCTGGCGGGAGACTTTCCACAAACCAATCATGGTCACCGAGTACGGAGCGGACAGTATCCCGGGAATGAACCAGGAACCCTCTGTCGATTTTTCGGAGCAATACCAAAATGAAGTAATCCAACAGACGCACCACGCATTCGATGCGCTGAGGAAGGATCACACAATCACTGGAGAGATGATTTGGAACTTTGCTGACTTCATGACGGGAATGAGTAAGTGAAAGTGAAACTTCTCTCTTGTAACTACAACTTTTGAATTCCAGCAACGACTCGAGCCGTTGGAAACCATAAAGGGGTATTTACACGATCCCGTCAAGCCAAGATGGCCGCCTACACCCTCAGAACTCGCTATCTGGGACTATTCAACCAGACAAACTTGCCATTGTGGACCTAAATCCACACAACTTGCTTCATTTTTGCCAGCTTTACACCGTATTCAGAAACGGGAACAACTCAGTTTTTCTTCAGTTCATTGACTTTTGAACATAAATGATTCATAGGGAGAGAGGGTAGAATTGGAACAAAACAATCAGTTAAATATTAGTGAAAAATGCAAGAAATTGAGAAAACAAGCGTATTGTGACCGACTAGGAGGTTTTGGGATCTGATACCAATTTGTGAAATTGTGCTGTGGGAAATTGTGACTAAGCGGGTACCAGTGTCATTTAAAATAATGCTGTGACGGTAGGGAGTTCAAAAAGTAACAAAATTTGAGAAGATAAAATCAAAAAGCGGTAAGAATTCAGCTAGAAATGGGTAATTGGGACAGTGAGAAACTGGTCCTGATTGGCATTTGCTTGCTGCTCAATCTCCATGTGCTTCCACTCTCCACCTTCTCCGGTTTTCAAGGAGAACGACCACTGACCGTCAGTATCATTGCTGATGGCTCCAGTGTGCGGCATTCGGAGTTCACACTGTTTCTCGAACTTGAGACCTGAAAGTTCATGAATTATAATGGCATAGATACAACTTCAGTACCTTGGGGTCCGCACATAACAAGTGGTGATAACAGTGTTTCCCCTTTTGATCTGTCAATCGGAGAAGATTCTCCCTCTCGACAAACTTTCACATAAATCTCGTGCTGCTCCCCATCTCGAATGGCTCCTGCCGGTATCCTCAGCTCCACGTTCGAGTGCTCACAACGGATTACACCTCCTTGACTTCCAACCAAGGCAGTGCTCTCTTCGACAACAGTTGGCTCCTCTTCCTCCGTTGGTTTCCCGTTCTCGTTCTCATCTAACCTCGGAGTTGGGGACTTTGAAGATCCGTTTGGAACATTAGAGACTGTTAACGAGATGCTACTCGCGTTAGCCGGAGAAGCGCTTCCATTAGTTCTAGCAGGTACGGCTGGAGGTTGTTGAGGATGTTGCTGAAGTGGAGAATCGGAGTGATCTCCTCTAGCATCCACCGTTGCTGTATCATTCCACTTGTTCCTAATGTAACTGTGGGTGTAGGGATTGGGTGCAAGAGCAGGACGTGGTGGTGGTGTTTGAGTCTGGGAAGGATGAGCGTTCCTGGAAGCTCCAGATGAGGAAGAGGTCATGCTTGATGGAGTGAGCGGATGGTATCTTGTGGCAGGATTTGTTGCTGATCCGTTTGTCGGTACTGGAACGGGAAATTGATTTGGCGAAACTCTTTGTAACTTACAGCTCGGGAAATCAAAGTTGCCAGGGCCAGTATTGTCGAGACGGTGTGGTAGATGATTCGAGGGAGACTGAAAAAAGTTGATACGTTTTGAGCTGAATTCTAGTGGAAGCATGCATCAAGAAACAACACAACACCTCAATTCGTTGGCGATGTTCTCCACGAACTCGTTCTTCTCGGAGTTTCGCTTCTTCTCGCAGCCTCACATTTGCTATCTCGTTGGCTAGACGGGCGTCCTGGTACAGGGACTCATCGTCCAGAAGCTAAAGCACAGAACGTTTACAAAACAACATAAACTTTGTCAAGAATAATTCAGAAATTTACATACCTGTTTCACGTGGTAGTATCCGTGAGGTGTTGTGATTCTTGACGGAGAAGTGGCTGATTCGCTATGAGATTCCCGGGATGGAGTAACGGCTGGTCTCTGTCCCGGTGGAGCCGTGACAAAAGTTGTCATAGTGTTCAGAGTTGCTTGCGAGTTGGATGATTGCCTGTTTCGAGGAACCATATCAGGTGCGGGGAGATGACGTGGCATTGTAGAATACTCTCGCGGTTCGTGGGCTTCTGATGAAGATGGACCAACTGATGAGGCTACACTGTTATCCCAGTTGAACCTGAAAAAAGGCAATTGAAACAGAAAAAGTTCAAAGGGAACCTACTTGTTCTTATCAGTTCTTCTTGGAAGGCTGTCTTCTGGTCTACTGTTGTATTCGACATATTCACTCTTCAAGGAATCCACATCTCCATCCCACTTTGGTAGAGGGAACAGAAGAACGTCTTCCAGTGGCAAGTTTGGTGGGAACTCCGGCATCCACAACCGGCGCTGTTGAAGATGAACAATGAGTTCACGAAGAGCATCAAACCATCCCGTCTCGTGAGTGGCATCAATGGTAGCTGAGAGAAGGTGTGAGTGGTGCTTCTTGATTTGATGCGCATGCTCTGCCAGCTTTCTGGAGGAAAGATGAGGAGCATTGCACTTCTTTCGGATCTCTCTGATTTTTGATCGCCCATCCACATCGAGGAAGACGACAATTGGGGCGTACTGGGCGAGCTGGAGCCTTTCAACAGATTCTATGCTGATGTCCAGTACGCAGTGCTTCATGGATGCAATCACATGATCCACGGAACTGAGTCGGATCACTCCACCATCACTTTCCGGTGAAGCAAAACGAGCGGAGAACTGAGTAAGCATCTGATGCCGGGCGATATCTGCGAGAGGACCGAACAAAACAACTGGTCTGTGGAAGGATGGCGTGTTGAGGGCAACTCGTTCGTACGCAGGAAGTGGAATATTGGCTGATAACTCAGTTGGATCACATATCATGTTCTTCGGTAGACTTTTGGTCCTTCGTGACTCAAACTTTCTTCGCAGCAGAGTTCCACTTCCACCACTCTTGGCTTGCTTTGCCTCCACGTAAGTTCTATACTCCTTGGCAACTTGTTCAGCCGTAGCCTGATTGGGGATAACTCCTTTCACCGGCTCTCCTTTGTTCTCCGAAGCCGAGTATACTCTAGCTGCCTGCCACAATCCTACAGTACCTCCAAAGAGTGTGTCTGTTACGTGGAATATGTCTCCTTCGTTGATCGTCAGCTCCAACTGACTAGTCTTTTTCTCTCGTGAGAAATGAGTTCTGATGTAGAAGTTGTCGCCAAGCTGGTTTGCTCTGACGTGCTCAAAGTCTTGTCTAGCATGCTCCAACTTCAGGGAGACACGATCATCCAGTCCCAGCAACAACTGAACTGCCGATTCGCGAGTTACTCCTCTCATATTTCGGCCATTGACTTCTAGTATACGGTCTCCACAGCTAACACCGTGGAGGGAAGCTGGAGAATCAGCAGCCACAGCGGAGACAAAGATTCCAACTTCGTTTCCACCGATCACACGAACACCAACACTTCCACCAACCTGTAATTGAATTAATCAGGTGACTTCAGTATCTATTGTAACTCACCTTCCGGAACATCACGTTTGCCACTCCATTGGCATCGATGGTTCTAGACGGCTGCCTAGTGTAGCAATCGTACTCTTGCTGACCCTGGCTTCCATAAGCAGTGATTTGAGAAGAGTTCATCAGCCCAAAGTTGGAGAGTTGAGAGTTTGCTGGAGAAGAGACCCTCCTCTCTACACTGCCGTCAGATCGGTGCCTGGGAGAGTTGACGTACTCGTGGGAGTTTCTCTGGGTGATCGGCATGTGGGGAAGCATTGGGCTTGGAGAGTGACGTGGGGTGGCAGCAACACTACCGACTCTCTCATACACAGTATTCTGGGAAGGCCACCGAGAAGTTCCTCTTCGTACATCCCTTTGTATGACAAGACACAACTTGTCCCTTGATCTCTCCAACCACTTGTTCACCTCTTCTAGGGTTGCTCCCTCGAGACTTTGTCCGTTAACCCTGAGCACAGAGTCTCCTTCCTTCAGTCCTGGATCTTTCTCCGCCAACTTGGGATTCCGGATCTCTTTGATGTAGAACTTGCAGCCTACTACTATTCCAAAGTCATCTTTCTTCCGGGACTTGGACAATGTGAACTTCAAAGTTCTCTGCTCGTATTCCAACATTGGCACTGCGACTCGTCGTTTCACGATCATATCAATGTGGTCCCTGTTCTTGATAATGTCGACAGCGCTACTGTACTCAATGTTTTCGAACGACACGTTGTTCGCTGACAGAATTCTATCATTGACTCTGGAAAGTTATGAAAACTCTAAACATCAGACAGGGTTCAACGCTTACTGGAGTAATCCCCAAGCTGGTCCGTTAGGAACTACGTCGGAAATGACAACGACTGGATCGCCGGATGTGAAGTGTGGATTGTCGCGACCGCCGGATATGGCTATGCCGAACCCAAGGTTTGCAGCCTGAAAACAACGATGATTGGGGTGACCGAGTGAAAGCGAGTAGGGACAAGTTGAGAAAAGTAATGCATTCTGCCATTCCCAAAGAGTCAGTGGGCACAAAAAGAGTCGAAATTGCGGAACAAAACACTTTGGGAGATCCGGTTTGTCTCGGAACACAAACCCTCGCCTAGGCACACACTCTCCCGCTCCCCAACCGCCACCCTCTTCGCCCCTCGGCTACATTTCGGGGGTGATATGCAAAACTTGTGCCGGGCAAGAGAGCAGGACGGGACACCCGTCCAATTCCCCAGCAGCCAATTCATCGTTTTTCTCATAGTTTCATAAGCCAACCATTGTTGTGCGTGTCGTGTTGCGTCCTTTTCTTTTCCTCACCACGCTCTTTTCCCCACCACTACTACTACTATTGGACGGGGCGCGGAAGATGAGGAGAGGAGAAGAGTGGCACGATGGTGCCAAGAATTTCCGAAATTTTGAACGATGACACATTTGGGAAAGGAAAAAAATTCCGGGAATAGAGCATACGCGTTTTTTTCCGGTGATAAAAAGGGAAAGGAGTATCATGAAAGCCGCCTCTACATAATATTTGCCCGGAAGGAAGAAAGGAGAAGGGGATGACAAGAGTCCACTCGGCAAACGTTAGCATACAGACGCCTAGCCGCCTTGATAATTTTTATATCAACAAAAAGCATATGATCGGAGAAAAGTGAAGAGAAGGGCATGGAACTAGGTGCTTTTGTGATCCTGATCTCCGAGAGGGACATGGAAGTTGTTCTCAAACGAAAACTTGGATGAGGAACCTGGGACCTTGGGTATTTGAAAGTGTAGAGTTCTATACAAATCACGAACTAAATCATCAATTGAATAGGAGGGGTTGTGCAGAGCAGAACGAGAGAGCGTGGCGAGAGGTGGTCGGCTTCTCGGTGCGATGTGTAGTAAGACGGATACTGCTCCCGGAGTGAGACCCACGAACGAGGTAGCAGCTGTTCTCGCATATCGAGAGCCATTGGCTCTCTCCGCAAGAATCACCATCTCGGATCCTCGAAAACAGCAGCACACTATCAAATCAGCAGAGCCCTCCCGACGAGGATAATGAGACAGAGAGAAACGAGGGGAGCGGGAGAGGAATCGTGAGGACATCACTCATTTTTGACGGTACCCAGGCGGAAGGTTTTCGAGACTTGCAATCTAGGGCGTGAGAAGAAAAAGGCGACAAAAACAGAAAAGGTTTCGATTTCATTATTCCCGTAAAAGGTATGCCATAGGTATGCAAGCAATACTTGACATAAATCAATCTAGAACAGGTTTTGAGTATAACGGGACATTTCTGTTCCGCGCATTGATCACATTGATGACAAAAGTAGGGGGAAGAATGACAAATGGAAAAAAACACGTACCCTGTGAAGTGAGACTGAGAGCAATTGCCATGTGCACGAGCTTGGGTTGTACATCTGGAAGAACGATACGTAAAACGATTATTATCAAGAATATCTCTCTGAAAGTTTATCTTATCTAGGGATGAACAATGGCAACTCTCTTTTTTCGCAAACTACCAAAAAGTGGTCAAACTAGAGTGCGCGTCCATGATATCAACATTTAGACGGAGGGAGCCCCGGGAGGCCCCGAGGGAAGAGCACATTTCTCATTTACACTCTGTTGAAAAAGAGAAAGACGCTTTGTATCTTTTTTCTCGTTTTTCTTCTGTCTCTTCTTCTTGACCTGGACGACAGATTGGTGTCATTAGGAAACTGCCAACTTTTTGAAAAATGACATGCTCTTTCTGCCGGCGTTTTTTCTTTTGAAATTTTAAAGTAAACTAATGGGAATTGTACTTCATCTTCATCCTCCTCCACTGGTTCGTGTTCTTCTTCGATGCAAGACGCTGTACTTGATACCGAACTCTTATGGGACCACGGCTCATCCGCCATGTTCTTCTTTCTGAACAAATTATGTCTATGATAATGATATGGGGTTTTGAAGCTTCGGCAGATCACTCGAGTATGATGTTATATGTTATGTGAAATCGATTTTAATATGAATCCATACGTTACACATGGTTGAAGAGAATAGTAAACACAAACGTAAACACATTAACTCCGTTCGATTGAAAAGCTTATACGAAGGTTCTCATGCTTTCAGGATGGGGATGGGGGTTTATATAGTAAAATATTTTAAATATTCATGCATCATGCTGTTAAACTGTGCTTATTAGACTTGTAAACGTTCCATAACATAAAAATGTATTCGTTCCGAATTGGATAGATAACTTTGCAGTAATTCTGCATCTGCGCACAGTCCGCAAACACCACAATCTACGACACTATCCAAAATTAGATTATTTTTTGCAAAATGGATTTCACAACGGATCTCGACGGCAAAACGTGCGTAAAATGCGACTTGGACGCAAAATTTACAGGTAAGAAACCTAATCAATCAAAACCAAATACTAAGTTTTATTATTATTCAGGCGTCGACCCAAAAAAAGCGTGGTATTGCACGGATTGCTTCCTACAGATGATTAGAAACAAGTTCCGATCAGCTATTAGCAAAAAGAAGATTTACAAGGTTTAAAAATGTTGAAGAAACTAGCAATAATTTTCTTTAATAGGACGCAGAAGCTCGTGACACCTTGGTAGTCTACGACGGAACCCCGTCCGCTGCATTCCTGCTGCATCAAGTGGATGACGCACTGAAGCAGATCAACTTCAAAAGGCTGATGATCAAACCGACGGTAATAAAGAATACAAGACTACGGAAGCGTATCATTAAACGGATTCAGATTCTCGTCCTCGTTTCAGTGACTGGCGCAAATGAGATCCAGTTGGTTCTCGAAAGAGTTCAGCAAATCAAGAAAGTGCTCGTGGACAAAGTTCGATGGGTGGTTGCTCACGTAGCGTCTTGTATGTACTCTGGTGATCTAGATGTAGCAGATTCTGACTTGATGTGTATAGGAACGGAAAAGGTGAGTTTCTAATCGTACAGTATTCTAAACTTCCGGTCTATCTCCAGATTCCCGACTATCTCAGTGTTCTGGAGTCGTGTACAGTGCAAACATATAGAAAAGAACTGGAGCGTATTCTCAAGGAACGGTGTCTACTGAACATCGGTGAAGTCATCGGAATAACTAAAGTGATGGTACCTGACGATGCTGACGACCTAGGTCGATTGGCACTTAGCCAGCTGTGCCTCGGCAGGGGTGAGAGAACCTTGAGAGTTTCAATTAGCAAACCAATAACTTCAGGTGGCGCCGTCTCCACATTAGTCTCGGTGGTTGACAAACGGTCAAAGTTCGTCTTCATCCGACCGCTGCGGGATGTTTCCAAGAAGGAAATCTCGATTTACAATCATCTTTCTGGTGTAGACGAGCATTGCATACAGATCAGAGAGGGGACTGCTGTCAAATCAGTTCAGTCACTCACTGATAGCTTCATTCATACTTTGGAGGCCGAAAAATTCTACGTAAGCGTCCAATACTCTTTGATTTTATCTTTTTTGTATATTTTCAGTCCACCATCAACACCGTTTTGAGCACGGCTGCAAAGATTCACAGCAATTCGGATGAAAAGAGCACATCAACGTGCTCCTTATGTCAAGTCGAATCAGCCAAACTTTGCGACACATGTTCAGCGATAAGAGACCAGTGTTCCAGTGATCTGATTACCGGGTTTATTTGTTAAGTTTTGATATCATTTTGTTGATATAAATGGTTGTTTGTTAAAAAACATCAGGCTTCAAACACATTTACTCGGAAATTTGAACATAATAAGTTAAGTTGGAATTGAATCAACAAAAATTATGAGTGAAGAATCATGCCGTAGAAATCTTATATATTACAAGAAACATAAACCGTCATTTAGTATCCGGCAGTGCCGAACAGATTGTACGCTTGATCGGGTGCGGTTCCAATAGCGAATGTTCGGAAACCAATGTCCCGCAACGACTTCTGATTCAGAATGAGACGCCCGTCGAAGATGGCAGCCGGATGTTGCATGTCGTCGTGGATTCTCTTGTAGTCCAACTCCTGAAATCCCAGAAATGAACAGCTGCTGGAAGATAACTATTCTCACCTTGAACTCGTCCCACTCAGTGAGCACCACAATGGCGTGAGCACCACGAGCAGCAGCGTAGGGATCCGTCTCCACAGTGACCAGCCGTTCGACGTCTTGTCCATTCGTCACAGAAGTCAGATCGTTCAACATCTGCGTCTTCTGAACCTTTGGATCGTAGACCGAAAGCTTCGCGTGCTCCTCCATCAGATGCTTGATCACGTAGATTGCCGACGACTCTCTAGTGTCTCCCGTGTTCTTCTTGAACGCGAATCCAAAGACAGCGATCTTCTTGTCGGTGACCGTGTTGAACAGCTCGGCAATGATCTTGTCGGCGAAACGACGACGCTGCCAGTTGTTCACGTTGATCACTCCTTGCCAGTATTCAGCGACTTGTGGAAGATTGAGAGACTCGCAGAGGTACACCAGCGAAAGAACATCCTTTTGGAAGCAGCTGCCACCGAAACCGACGGACGCCTGGAGGAACTTGCTGCCAATTCTGGAGTCGTAGCCGACGGCGTGAGCAACTTCACTGATCTCAGCTCCAGTAGCCTCGCAGACGGCAGAGATGGAGTTGATAGAAGAGATTCGCTGGGCGAGGAAGGCGTTAGCAACCAACTTTGTCAGCTCACTGCTCCAGGTGTTGGTGGTGATGATTCTGTCTCTCGGCACCCAGTGTTCATAGATATGCACAAGTTGGGCAACTGCTTGCAGACCTTCAAGCGAAGATTCTCCTCCGATCAGCACTCTGTCTGGGTTCGCAAGATCCTTCATTGCGGTTCCCTCGGCCAGGAACTCGGGGTTAGAGAGAACTTGGAACTTCAGACTCGGATTGTTCTTCTGCGCTTCTCTCAAGATGCATCCGATGCTTTCAGCGGCCTTCACTGGCACCGTACTCTTCTCGACCACGATCTTTGGTCCGCCAGCGTACTGAGCGATCGTACGAGACACCGATTCCACGTATTTCAAGTCCGGTGCCATTCCCTTGCCGCGACCGTACATCTTGGTTGGCGTGTTGACAGAGATGAAGATGAGATCCGCCTCGGCAATGGCTTTTGGGATGTCCGACGAGAAGAAAAGGTTCGTTCCACGCGCCTTGAAGACAATCTCATCGAGGCCTGGCTGAAAGCAAGGGCATTTGTTGATCTAAATTGTCTTTCTGCAAACCAACCTCATAAATCGGCAATTTGTCCGAATTCCATTCGGCAATCTTGGCCGCATTCATATCAACGACCGTGACCGTCAGGTTCGGGCACTTGTGGGCGATCATCGCACACGTCGGACCTCCGACATATCCAGCTCCGACGCACACAATCTTCGAGACCGTTGGCACGAACAACTCGGTCATCGTTCTGGAAATTAGGGAAATTTGTAAACGGGGAAGGGAAACAAAAGAGAACAAGAGAGAGAGAAAAGCGGGAAGCTCATGAATATTCAGAGACAAATGGCATTTTCGGCTAATGAAAAACATTCACATGTTTGCCGCGCATCATCTACGTGTCAACTACGTCGAATAGATCAAGAGCGAAAAGGAAAATGCGGAAAAAGGTGGAAATGAAAAGAACACATAACGGATTCGGATGAATGATGCAGGGATGCGGCGAGAGATAGACAGATAAAATCAAAGACTTTTTATCGGAAGCAACAAGATGAAAGCGCACGAAACGTAGGTGGATTTTCAGATTCAATCAGAAGATTGCTCTGGGAATTCTAGGAAACTGGAATGAAATTCGAAGAACAAACAAGACAGGAGGCGTGGTGCCGTCATCATCGCTAATGATTCATAAAGTTTATAAAGTTTCGGCGGATCGGATCGGATTGGACTTTACGAAAAGTGGAAAGTGAAGCGAGGCAGCTGTCGATAAACAGCTGAAGATTCGCCCGGGGAGAGAAAAGGTCAATGTACTAAAAGCGGGAAGTAGGTCAAACACGGATCACTGCTGCAAGTCTAAAGGGGGTGAAAATTTCAGGAATGATCAAGAACAGAGTCTGATCAGCACCACCCACCGCCCCCAAAGAGCTTTTGATAATGATAAAATGATAAAAATGCTAGGAGTCGCCCACAGCTGTTAAGACATCAAATACTATTTATTCAGCGCCCCACCCTACGCCTCTTTTTGTTCTTTTCTCAATTCCGGTCACAGACGAAGAAAGGTCACATTGCAAGGGCACATTTGTAATTAGGAGTGAGTGTGTGCGACTCAGTGCGAGTCTAAAAAGAATAGAAACCAGATGTGGAGGACGGGTGACCTTCAGAAAAGATAAACAAATAAAACTCGGAATGATGGCGACTTGGTTATGGTTTTATTAGTACTTGGAACGAAGTTTTTTGAGGTTAATCATCGATATACTCGGGTAAGTCCTCTTCAATGCGGACGTTCACAGAAAGCAGGCTACTGTTATCAAAAAAGTAAAGACGAGCGTCGAGTGGGTTGTAATGAAGCATGGTGAGTCCTTGGTAAGGGTTGTACCATTCGACCTGGCCGGGGATTGTGTCATTTCTGGAAAAAAAAACACTTGATGTTTCCCGCTTTGTTTGCTCAAATGGACACCAATCACATCCAATTCACGAGAAGGTTGAGCTGTGGTTGTGTAAACAATCTAGATTGGTGTGTGCCCCTCGACAAGCATGACTGAAAACTAACTGACCTGTACAAATCGAACGCATGTGTAATCTGAGTCTGAAGATTATGTGCACTCTTCAAGCCGTACCATACACCACACATGATGAAGGAATCGGCGATGTCGGTAGTGTTGACGTCGGCATCCCACTGGCTGACTATGTATAGGTCGGGTTCGATTTTGGCAACACGGATGGTCTCGGCATCTGCACTGGAATAGATAACCCAAAGCCCGTTTTCATCAACCGCAAAATCGACGTAGTTGTGTGGTCTGTCGTAGAGCCAGACATGGCGATCCGTAGCATTGCACTCCTCGAAAGTATGATCAGGCAACCTTCCACAGTCCACAAACGACATCTCCGGATCAAGTTGCGACTCGATCTGCACTCCTGACTCCAGTTCGTACCGAACCAGTTGAGTTGTTCCATGCTTATGGTAGTAGTAAGATCCATTGTAGACAATGTTTCCGGTTCCCGAAGCCAAATAGTCCACGTAGTACTTGATCTTCTGAACTTTATCCAGCAACTGTCGCTCATCTTCATACTCATACAGGACTGGACTTGCAAATCCGTCAGTGACCCAACGTCTTTTGGAAGATTTCGATGTGACTGGCAGCGCATCTCTCATCCACGAACCAACTCGACCATACTGTGACTCGGCGTGAAGAACTGGAATTCCAACAGCAGCCAGGATACATTCCTTTCTGTTGTATCCCAGTGTCGGTGGTCCCATATAAGGCTTCGGTGTGCTGATGTTCATATCCTGAGCCCACTCGTCCAGGGTTATGTTCTTTTCGGTCGGTATGACATGAATGGGTGGCTGGGTAGTTTTCTTCTTTGGTGTAGGTGGAGGACGAACTGTCGAGTACCGCGGAAGTTTGCGAGTTCTTCCGGGCTTTGGCATTCCAGGAGCCCATCCTGGCGGTGGTCCGAATCCAGGAGGCGTTGGCTCGAATGGGACTAGTTTCGTAACTTCGATTTCTTTGACGACTACTACTGGAACCGGAACCATTTTCTCTTCTATCTGAAATTCCTCATACTTCAAATACATCAGATCAACATTATTAGTCACCTTGATAACAGGAGGTCCAGGAATTGGAACCCGTTGCACATAAATATCTGGGAACGGACAATTACACTTGCCATCGCGTCCAGGTTCTCCAACGCTTCCATGCTCTCCAACTAACCCAATAGGTCCAACTGTTCCCATTGGTCCTCGACGTCCAGGTGGTCCCACAGGACCCATTTGTCCTGGATCTCCCGGAGCTCCGGGGTAGCCAGTCAGTCGCATACTCTTTTCCGAGCAGTATTGGTGGACTTGGGAACATGAACGATCAAGGACGTTTTTCTGAGAAAACTAAACTTTCAAAACCAGGAGGGACTGTAAAGTTTACCGGAATAATTGTATCTTGGCCGATGATGATTGTGTAGTCCTCCAAATCTACAGGCAATTGCTTTGTGTCTCTTTTCACTCTCGCGGGTTCAAACTTTGTGAGTTCGCATTTGATGGACTGAAAGGTAATGGAATATTCGAACAGACATTCCAGAGGGTACAAGAACTCACATTCAACCATATATACGAGTGCAAGTATAAGGCACCGATGAGGATGACGTTTCCGATTTCTCCAGCGATAATCAATCTGAAGATTAGATACTTTTCCTAAAATTAAAGACAAATTTACCTTCTACTACGCCTCCAACTCGCCACCTCACTGGCCGCAGAAGCCATTTTGCAGGGAAGTGATAATGTTTCATTGGTTGTATTCTGTATAGTGAAATTTGAGAAGACTGGAAATACTGGCCGGTAAAGGGGAATAGATGGACGAGCGAGTTTTATAAACAAAAGTTTTGCTTGGAAAATCGGGAAATGTTTGGAATTTTGCGGAAATTTTTCAATTTGTAAATTTTGCAAGCGCGCTCTAATGATAGACGGCAAGTCCGCGAAACTTGAAACTTGTTTTCAGATAATTTGTGTTTTTTTCAAGAATTCTCAATTTCTCTGGAGCCCAGGATGTCGAAAAAGATAGAGCGAATATCAAAAGATGTAGCAGAAAAACTGACAACAGCCCAAGTAGTCGTCAGTCTTTCAAGTGCTTTGCGTCAGCTAATCGACAACTCAATTGATGCCGGATCAACACTAATTGGTGCGTTTCTTTGTTCAATTTTCTCAAAGTAATGTGCTATTTAGATATTCGCGTTAAAAATAACGGCTATGAAAGCATAGAAGTCCAAGACAATGGATGTGGAATCGAAGCGCACAACTTTGACGCTCTTTGCAAGCCTCACTCAACTTCCAAACTCACGCAGTTTTCTGATTTCGACAAGTTGGCAACTTTGGGATTTCGAGGAGAAGCTCTGAATGCTTTATGCACTGTGAGCTCCGTATCAATTTTCACACGCGCAACCGACTCGGAAATCGGCACGCGTCTGTCGTTCGATCACCATGGAGAGATTATCAGCCGACAAGTTGCTGCCAGAGAGCGAGGAACTACTATCATCGTTGAGAAGCTGTTCGAAACACTTCCAGTCCGCAGAAAAGAACTGGAACGTAGTGCCAAACGTGAATTTGTGAAGTTGCTGAGCACAGTCCAATCCTTCGCTCTTCTGTGTCCTCAAATCAAGATTCTGTGCACTAACACTATCGCGGGGAAAAAAGTGAACGTCATTTGCACACCTGGCGGCAATTCCACTGTTCGCGATGTCGTTTCCAATTTGTTCGGAGCATCGAGGAAGCTGGAATCTTCGCCTCTCATCGAGATACAGCAGGAGGAGCCTAACGAGGAAATCATGACGTTCTACTCGATTCCGAGCGCTGATAGTCACATCTTTGACTTTTTCAAACTACGTGGCTTCGTGAGCTCTTGCGAACACGGATCTGGACGGAGTACTTCTGATCGGCAGTTTGTATACATCAACAATCGACCAGTAGACTACACCAGAGTGTGCAGTGTCATTAATGAGGTTTACAAGCAGTTCAACAAAACACAGTATCCGATTATTGTGCTTTTCATCGACGTCCCTCCAGGTTAGAAACTTTTCTATACTTGTTTTCATTGAAAGTAAGTTTTCAGAAAAAATCGACGTAAATGTGACTCCCGACAAGAAGACAGTAATGCTAGAGAAAGAACGACATCTTCTGGCAGTTTTGAAAGCTTCAATGCTCCGAACATATTTGAAAATTGTTGGATCCCACTCAACTGTAAAGAGCAGCGTTGAAGATCGGAGAAATTCGTCACTTCTGTTCTCCCAATTTTCCCAGTCATCTGAATCTTCCCTTGTGGATTCTCCGAACGCGTCTTTCGATGGTTCCGCTTTTGAAGATCCTCTGGATACTAGTTTGGCCTCTCAAGATGACTCACTGATGAATGTGGCTGATCTTCTGAAGCAGAAAACAACTAGGTCACCACCGCCGAAGCGACCATGTGTAACTTTCCAGCGGCCTAAACAGTCGAAGGAACCTTCAAAAACTCTAAAAGAGTTCTCGTTCACAATGGAGCCAAAACCTGTGATCAACCTGAAAGAAACTTGGAGAAGAAGAGATGAAGAGCCGGGTCCTAGCAGACGTTTTGAAGAGGAAGAAGCAAAGGAGAACAACTGTGACGCAGCAATTGAAGATATTGAAGTTGATGACATTGAAGTTCTTGATGAACTTGTCAAGGAAGACAGTCAAACAGACTCCCAAAACAGTGACATCTTCCGATCTCAACAAAATGTGAGTATTCCCATGTTAGATCAATGATAGCCAATATTTGTGTTCAGATTCATTTCTCTATGCAGCTATTACGTGAGACGTATGCCAAATGTAAGAACTCAACTGGAAAAACAAAGGAAGACGATATTCTGGATGAACTGACTGCGGAGATTCAAAAAGAAGAAGATGCCGAAGCTGAACGGCAACTTTCAAGGTCCCTTCAAAAGAACGACTTTCTAGAGATGAAAGTTATTGGACAGTTCAACAAGGTGAGAATGGTCTCCATCCATCTCCACAGTTTCTCTTCTTTAGGGATTCATCATCTGTCGTCTCCGTTCGCATCTCTTCATTGTAGACCAACATGCCAGCGACGAGAAGTATAACTTTGAGAAGTTTCAAAAGAGTGCTAGGGTCACTAAGCAGCCGTTGTTCACGTCAGTAAAAGTTTACCATTACCTACGTAACGTTTCAATTGCAGGCCAACTCCTCTCAGCCTCGGTACGGTACAAGAAATGATCATCAGGGAGAATTTGAACATCTTCCAAGCTAACGGCTTTGATTTTGACTTCCGAGAAAACGACGGATGCTTGAAGACATTCTTGACTGCGAGACCGGAGATTCTCAACCAACATTTGTCGAATACGGACTTGGAGGAGATTGTGGCAGTTGTGTCTGAGTTCCCGTACCAGATGTATCGTCCGGTTCGAATCCGGAACATCTTTGCTTCAAAAGCTTGCCGGAAGTCAGTGATGGTAGGAAAACCATTGGATACTCGGGAAATGTCGCATATTATCAAGCACCTGGCAAAACTTGATCAGCCTTGGGTTAGTTCTTTCAGTTTCCTGAACTATTCCTAACGATACTGTTTCAGAACTGCCCGCATGGTCGTCCAACGATTCGACACTTGGTGTCACTGGAACATTTTCAATCAAATTAATTCGAAAATTGAATACTTTGTAATATAATGGGTACACAATTTGGTGCATGAAGTACGAGGTTTCTTTATCTTTTTTCCAGTTATTGGAATGTTCTGAACTCTTGGTAATTTAAAGCGAAATATGGCGGCTGTTGTTTGACTGTTGAATCGAGTTTCCGTTCCTCCAAGCAGGTCCGATCCGTGTCCCTGCTAAAAAGGCACAAACATCAACTTTTATGACTATGTTGCTCTTACATGACATTGATGGAGCCACTGAAGCGCTCTCCATCGCTTCCTGCCTCATCAGCTCTATCTGTTGGTCCCTTCTGATCATTGGACGCATCTCTGTGGACGCCGTCTCTCTGACTTTGCTGTAGATGACAGCACTGGACCGATCAAACTGCGGCTGTTTTGGTAGACTAGCCATGAAAAAACAAAAGGCGGTGAGCAGGATTCCGACAAAAATGCCGACGCAGATGAGGAGAGTGACGAGAAGAAATGGGAACTCGTTCCCTTTGTATGACGTATTCCTCGGCTGAATGGACCCGTAGAGTCACTTTCAGTTGTTTTGAGAGACCTACCGTGGAATTCCGCTCTTTCTTTTCTGGTTGAGGAGGTGGGATATTTGCAGAGATGACTTGCTCACCCCCAGGAGCCACTGGCTTCCAGTAGAACTCCTTGTTGTTGATCTTCTCCTTGAGCCTAGGATCTGCATCCTTACCCATGCTCTGAATGATCTCTGCGGCAAGCTTTGGCGTCATTTCCTGACCGCCTCGAATCTCGTAGTAGTTGGTACCGTATTCATTGTTCTTTACAGCCCGGTACGTTGTGTTCTCAGGATCCTCAGATTCTGGCTTTTGTGATAGTTTGACACGGAACACATGGACGGAGCAGTCTGTGAAACGAATAAATCAGAAAGAGATTAGAAAATCTCCAAGTTTACCATTAGGTGGCTGACATTGTGGGATCACCACTGACAAAACAGATAAAATGGCTGTGAGAAGAACTAGAATCATGTTGAGAGCTTTGTTCATAGCCGGCAGGACAACGTCATCTTGTGGTGTTTACCGGGGTTTTAGAAAAATATAAGCTTCACTGAATAACTAGAGAATCACGAGAATTTCAGAAATTTTGAAAGATAACACCGAAAAAATAGGACGTCTTCTTTCGCAACAACAATGATTGTCAGAAGTTGATAAGGAATATGAGATGACGACGCCGCGGAGAGAATAGCGTGCTGGCGGGGAGGCATCAGATCTTCAGACTGTTCACGGTAGACAATCGATTGTGTAAAAGTTGTGTTTAGTGATCTGATTTATTGACTATCACGGAAAATGTGGGTGGGCGTGCATCGAAAGTTGTACTTCTTGTGAAAAAAGTAAGGGGTTTTCGAAAAAAAAAAAGGATTTATTTTAAGGTTTATACTACAGTTTGGTTTACTACTAAAAACATTTGTTGATCTTCTATTCATCAAGCACTTGGACCCATTCCGAGACGGTTGTGTTGATTGGCAGGGGCGCGGGAATGATGCCATCGTACTGATCCAATGGAAGATCGAGGACGAGACGGGCGGCATGAAGACCACTTCCGTAGGCGAGAGTGAATCCATTTCCACTGTGTCCGTAGTTGTGCACAACGGTGTATGGTCTCGATCCATAAGCCTCTCTCAGCTGCTTCTCGACACGAATCTGCTTGCGACCCGGGCGGTATCCGACGAACGAGGACAGCATGTGCACTCTCTCAAACAGGTTACGATGTTCATGGAGACTAGGGGGCTCTGGTTACCTTGAAAGACGGTTGAAGCTTCACATAACGGCTGGTAATGTCTTGAATGTCATCGAAAGTGACGTTGGGTGGTCCGAATGCTCCCTTCTGCTTCACAGTTCCCATGTAAACCGAGTCAATCACAGGGATTGTAATGGTGTCAAAGTCGCGGTAGAGGAAATGCTTCTGCCACGGAGCATCCACACGAATCAACACACCTCTGATCGGCTCCATGTTTCCACTGTCGTCTCCAGCAAGCACTCCTCCGTAGAGACCAGCGGCATTCACCACGACATCAAACTCTCCGCCCAACTCCTCCAGATCCTTGATTTTCCTCTGAACGAAGCGGACACCCTTCGCAATCAGCTCTTTCTTCAAAAACGGACAGTAGCGAAGTCCTTCAGAGGTGTAGGCAGTGTAGTGGATTCCATGAGTGCTCGTGTTGCGCGGCAAATCGAACAATGACGTCGGACCGAACATCTCCGCTTCGCCGAGCTCGCGGTAGTTGTAGACGAGGCTTCCGTAGCTGACACGTTGCGAATCGAGTTTCGCTTTCGAATCCGAAAGAATGTGTCCAGAGACAAGCTGCACTCCACTCAGTCCTCCGTACTCTCGCCACAACGTCGCAAGCTTCTCGAACGTGTCGTACCCATACTTCTTGTTGATCTCCGAACCGCTATCAATTCTGAATAACCCAGCGATGTGGCGACTCAGAATACGTTCGAATGGTTTGTGGTGGAAGATTTGAATGTCCTGGAAGCAAAGTTTTTGATTTTCGGGTGACGAGGGAGTTATTTAGTACCGGAGCAGTGATGTTTTCCTTCTCGGCCAAGTCGAGGATCGCAGTCGCAGTACTCAGGCCGATCACACCCTCACCAACAATAGCAACGCGCAGAGAGTGAGCTGGAAACAAGAAATATTAGGAGTTAACTATGATAAAAAGGAAATTACCTGAAAAGAAAGCAGCTACAAGTATTAGAAGCCGAAAGCACAGCATTCCGAAAACGTACGGACTGGAACTGTTGTCCAGATACGACGTGTGGGTGCCACAGTTGTCGTGGAAAGTGGAACACGCGCGTGAACGGTAAGCAAAAAATTTAAAAACTGGAAGTAGATCAAAAGTTTTTTGGCGAAAAAATGGGGAAATGACTTGAAAAATACATGTTTATTTACATCTTCATGCAGATATCTCTACAAGAAGGGAAAGGATGATACAAAGTAACTCGCGGATGGCAGGTGGGGGAAATGGTTGGGGTTGGAAGGAATTAATTGGGTGGCGGGGGAAAGTTATGAGATAGGCGGACGAGACGCCATCAACCATCATTGCGGAGGGATCACGCGTAGTACTTCGTGCATGGCTTGTTCATACGCTGTCGTCTGGAAAAAACGGTTTTCATAGATTCAAGACTTACATCGACTTACCATGGAACCACCATCGAGTTTTACTCGGGTTCTTGCTGCACGTGCGGACGTAGATGGCGTCGTCCATCGGGTGCTTCTTCTCTTTGGCAGATGAGAGCATGGAGAGGATCGAAAGACATACGGACTGAACACTGAGAGCTGGCGTCCAGTCGTCCGACAG
The DNA here is from genome assembly GCA_900883565.2 of Caenorhabditis panamensis. Lineage (NCBI taxonomy): Eukaryota > Metazoa > Nematoda > Chromadorea > Rhabditida > Rhabditidae > Caenorhabditis > Caenorhabditis panamensis. Next base: position 292,686 of record LR538426.1, on the reverse strand, counting down.
GATGGAAAGACAGATATGGCCGTTTGAGTAGATGTGTGGATGCGCTGGGATGGTGTCGCCGACAAACATCACCTCCGGCGAGTTGAACGGGTACTGTTGTCCGAAAGTGAACTGCAGAGTGAATAACTCACCAGCGTAGAGAGTTCCCTCTGCTCCGATGACTCCTATCTTCCATTGCCTGAACTCTATTCATTTTGAAAAAACATATGAAGCGCTAACTCACTTCAAATCGCTACTTGTTGATGTCGAGTCCACAAGAATACCTTCTGGAGCCTCGCTCTGCATCTGGCTCAGCTCTTTCATCAATCGTCGTTGGCTTGCGTCTGACATCTGCAATAAGAGCGTGATTAGTGGTAAAAAAGACCCAGAAAATGAGAAACAAAAGGTAAAATTCAGCGTTAAAACGCTTCAGTACTACAAGATATCAAACTAAAATGAGATTCAAATAATTTATTTGCACATTGAGATCTGGATAATTCACTTTTTGAGTGAGCAGTCCTTAAGCCGTCGAGTTATCAAGTGAACAACGCTTGGCGGACCATCCTCTCGCGTTATGTTCTTTTTGACCTGTTCATTTTCGTCAACCTTCGGTTCTTCATCGTCTTCCATCTTCATATCCTCCACTGCCTCCTCTATTTCTAGTTCTTTTTCGATCAACTCGTGCAGAACTCCGTTTTGCATTGTGACACGAGTGATTTCACTGGGTAACGGTGGGGTTGGCATTTTTCCTGTGAGAGTCGTGAATTGTTCTTCAACAACTTCTCGCCCGTCTTTCAAATACTTTCTGGAAACAACCTATCATTAGTTTGTGAGGAAAAATCATTATATTTACCGGAAATTCTCGCATATGTCTGCCAACTCTCCAATTTGACGCTCTTGTAGAATGCGCACACTGTCACGTGCCTGAAATCGATTTCGATGTGAAAGCAAAGGTATCTGAATTTCGAGCAAACTCACTTGAACTGGTCTGAATTCGTTGATAAGGTGGTGCATGTTGATAAAAATCGTATGCAAATCGTTCATCTTCTCCTCCCGGATTGGATGATCTGGTGCTCGGATCAGAGTTTCAACGAGGTCGAAAAAAGCGACAACTGCACTTCTGAAATATTCAGTTCATCTTTTTTTTAAAGTTACCTCATACCTGTTCAACTTTTTCATCTCCGCCTTCCAATTATTTTTGTTTGCGTATAGTTCTCGAACGCCGGCATTGCTCAATGGTCTGAAAATTGTTTTTGACAAGAAAATCTGAAAAACAAGCCTCACTTACGCGATCACTTCGTCTTCCAAACGATATTCTTCTCCATAAACACAGAACTCGGTCAGCGGCGGAGGGGGAGGAGGTGCCGAACCTGAGAGACACTTTATCGACTGCAACAAACAAGGCAGGTGTTACCGTTGTCAATCCGGTCGCTGGTGTACTGCTGGGCGTATTCCGGTGGATTCGGAAAGGGACTGATTGTTTGTGCTACCAAAGAAGGAAGCATAATTGTCGAAATTCTGACAAAAAGGTGTTGAAAAACAATCTCAAATCGGAAAAATTGACAAAAAATTAGCTGCCGAATTGATTTGCAGTAGAGCGCACTTGCATTTCTGCCACATGAGAAAATTTTTTTAAACCGAATTTTCAATATTTTTTTTGGTTTTTTGAGTTTTTTCTGTAGTTTTGCATTACTTTGTTAGATTTATGTATCAAAGCTTTGATTCGCACGCTATGGATAACCCAGAAAACTCCATAGAAGGGGAGCAACCACTCTAAACGATTCTCAGTGTTGTTTTCAGTCTGTCCAATGTTCTTGGAACACTTGATCCAGTCTGAAGTCAACTCAAAGCTCCACGGAAAAGTAATAACATGCACCAAGTACGACCAAAAGTATTCCACCACTCAAGGGAAGCAAAGGCTAGAGGAAGACTTCCCGGAGCACATCATCGGCTGCATGTTACTACAGAAAGAAGAGGTTTGGACTCATTTGTAATCAAATTTACGGATTTTTTCTCAGAAAATTGTAACAGTGACATCAAGAAACATTCTCACTATTCGAAATTCAAAAACTCTACAAGTTGTGCGGAGAGTACAGTGCGAATATTTTGCTACCTCGTAAGTAGAGTACTGCCGAATCTATCAGAATTTGTTTTTCAGAATCTGCTCACTAATTCTAGGAGAGACTCTTCAAGACCTTCGGGTGTTTTTCGGAAGTGTGATTGGTGACCTGATTGACTGGCATCCGAGCCGAAGCGTAAAACCGCTGAGCCGACAAGGACACAAGGGAATGATCTTTTCTATTGTCAGCGATTCCATGAGAGTTTTTACGATTTCTGATGATCGGACTATTCGAATGTGGTCTCTAGCTTCTGGATTCCGAGAAAGTGGGCCAATTTGGTTGGTTTTTTCCTGAAACTATACTTGAATACAGTAATCTTTCAGCACTGCCTATGGTCACACTGCCCGACCGTATTCCATCTGCGTGGACGAAGATCAGAAGACGATCTACACAGGCGGAATCGAGCAAACCTTATTCACATGGAAGTACGATCTGGAGGATAGTATCCATCTAATTAGAAAGACTGTACTCTCGATTGGTGTCATCCGGAAGATCACTCAAATGGACAAGTCCACGTTGATTATCAGCTCTCAAGATGGAGATGTTTTGAAGATTGACGCATCTCTCAATGAAGAATTCCCTGAGGTTCTGATAAAGGACATTGTCAACTTTGCGAATGTCAACGATTCACTAGTGATTCTGAACAGCCAGAATGAACTGATTGCTTTCTACACCCATTCGATGGAGCGGATAATGTTTCGGTGCTCCGATATCAAACACATGAACTCTTCTGATGAATCAATGACCGCTTGGAACAAAAATATGCTCATATTCTTTGATGGATGCCAAGTACTTCGTCTCCAACTCTCCATGAATATCATCTCGGCAGTCTGTGAATCTACGGACGTGGCAGTGAAGACTATTGATGGTTTTACAGTAAGTCATTAGAGCTTGGTATCGTGATTCATAACCAGCTTTTCAGAACATCTACAGTTTCAAAGATCAAGACGATATCAAAGTTGTGAAGCGGTTCAGAGCCCCGAACCCAGCAATGATCCCTTCTGTATTCTCAGTTTTGGGAAATACACTGATACTTGGGACGACGCACGGAGAACTGTATCATGCAACTTTGAACGATGATGAGAAGGTTATTCAAAGTCTGACGGTGAGTTCCTGTCTTCCCACTACTTATATTGCTACAATCTTGCAGAGGCGGGAAGCTTCCGACTGCTTTGGTGGCAAAGAAGTGACATGGATCAAACCGATCCCTGGTACCTCTTGCTTCACAGCTTTTGGAAAAACTGGAGTTTGGAGTACATTCAAGATCACCGAAGCTCATGAAGTGAAGATTCTGAGCTCTAGGACGTTCTCCGCTAGCAGTCGGGTGGCTTGGCCTTCTAAAATGATCACTGTAGATGGTGAGAAGCTGATTGCTGGTTTCTATGGGGTAGATTCACTTTTGCGGTGGCTGATCTAAAACGTTCTACTTTCAGACCTCACTGATTGTCTGGAACGCCAGCAGTGGGTATCCCGTCATCGAAACTTACTGCGGTGGGGGACATCGAGCTTGGCAGATCCGGAAAGATACATGCTCTGATGATCTTTGTTTTGATTACATCCACGCCTCGGAGCTCTGTCGTCAGAAACTCAAACTCTCCTCCAAGAAGCATTTTGTTTCCACACCACACTCTTCTCCAATCGTGGCCACTGCCGGCTCTCAGAACTATCTGATCACAGTATCCCTAGACGGCAACATCTGTATTGCCAACAACCAAGCCAAGCCGATTCTCACAATGTTTGTTGGAGAGAACTTGCTGTGCTCCGATGTTTATGAGAACGGAGAAGATGTTTACGTTGTGACTGGCGGTGGCAAGTCTAGTCTTTCTGTTTGGAGGTTCCAGAAGGAAGAACTCAAGAGCCACACTTTCTGGCTACGGAACGTGGCTCGACCCGACGAAGGCCGGATTGTCGGCACAAAAGTTGTACGGATACACGGGAACATCTTCTTTATCGCATCTTACTCCTCTGGAACAATAGAAGTGCTCAATCAAGCTGCTGACGGTCTGCAGTCTGTATCCACCATCGAATTTGAAGACTTGTTGGGAATCGGAGCCAAACTGACTGCCTTTGAGGACGAAGTGTACGTTGGAACCAGTGGAAGCTACCTTCTCAAGTTCAATTTGTCAGAGAATGGTAGCGAGCTGAAGGAGACACACAGAATTGTTAGTTCCTCGTACTGTTGAAGCCAAAACCAGTGAATTTTCAGAAATTGACCGACCGAAGCGGCGTAACCGCAATTGCAGTCGACAAAGATCAAAACGTCATCGTTGGTTGCGACTCTGGCCACGTGTACAGCGTGGATCCGTCCGGAAGCAACGTCACAAAAGTGCACTCACACCTTTCTACCGTAGTCGGAATTGTAGCCGAACGACCTAATGTTCACTCAGTCTCTCTAGATTGTGCACTACTCACCACAACCGGTTCCACTGCTCCAGCTCGGAAGCCAACGATAGTTGACATGCCAGGTGGAATGGTGAAAACCGGAGACCACTCTCTTGTTGTTGTTGGAGACGGGATTCAAGTTATCAAGTTGTTATGAATTGTGATAAATTTCAATTGTTGTTTATTCAAAAGTTTTGGAACATTTGAACTCAGAGGTCGGCAATTGATAGAGGGAAACTGGAAAAGTGAAAAATGGAAACCTGTAGAGTTCTCTTTGATAAAATGTGTTTTTCTATTATGGACGACAAGGAAGAGATCGGTTCAAGACTCGAGTTGGGAAGGGGAATCTCATTTAGCGAGGGATCTAGTGTTGTTACGGGGTGGAATGAGAATCTGATTCTGAATCTCTAATGGAGAGTTAAACTTTGAGTGAATGGGAAGAGGTACACGTAATGGCAAGAAAAGCGAGGGGAAAAGGCACCGAGAAAGACCGAAAAGGAGAGTAAGAGGGGATTTAGAAGCAGGAGCAGACAGCTACAAGTACACCTTTTTGACTTTGTAGTCTCGCGGCAGCGTATTCTGATTAATCGACGTCACAATCGCGTTTTTATCACGTGACGGCGTGTTGATTCCTGAGCCATGCTGACTGATAGACATTGCATGGGTGGCGTTCATCGACATCACCAGTGACGTGGCATCCATACTCTGAAAAATAATTTGATCTTATAGGTACTTGTGGTTCTCTGTCTTACCGTCTTTGACTGTGGTACAAAGCCATGATCAACCTTTGCTGCTGTTGTCAGAGAATCATGTCGTGTCAACCTGGCTCTTCCAAAGCTATCGTAATCTGATCCACTGGTAGAGCTGGCTGACCGGTGCGGTTCTGATGTGGCAGCCCATCGGTTGATCCGGATTCCAATCTGCAAGTCGTAAAGTTTTTTAATAATCCAATCCAATAAAGTGACTCACGAAGGCTCCGATAATCAATGCAATCAAAGAAGCCACGGCTGCAACGAGAACTACAGTAACCGTGGAGTGTTCCTTGGCGTAGGAATTCCTCGAGACCGCTTCCGGCTGCGCTTCACTCTCTGAAACAACAAGTTCAATTGGCTCAATTTTCTGAACGCAGCCACTTACCATTGTCGTCGAACACTTCACGCACAACAATGCCCTCGGGGCACTGTTCCGATTGGCCGAACACCATGTTCTGAATGAACTGATCACCAGTCCACGCACCGCCTTGTACACATCTGTAAATTGAATAATTGAATTGGGACCAGTTGAGGGCAAGTACTGTAAATTAGAATGTTTGGTACTTACCTGGCAATACTGGAATCCCAGGCGCAATGTGGATCTTGCAATTGGACACACTTGGAGCAACTTGACTGTTGTGCACAGTTGTGAACCGGCAGTGAAGCTATCTCATCAGAAGACACAATGACCACGTTCTCCTTGGTTGTCAGCAGATTCACAATAGGAACACCTTTTTGGAACACCAACACAGCTTGAATGACGGTCGCATTTCCATCCACTTCAACCACTTTCAAAACTTTTCCGTCCGAAGTGCCGATGAAGAGGATGTCGTAGTTCTGCCCACTTACTGATTTGACACGTGGCAGGACTGTAATCTGGGTCAGATCTGCTCTATCAGAGCCTTCAACCAGAAGCGGGGAGCCAATGGCTGAGATGGGTCGATGCAGAAGTGGGTGGCGAAGAACAAAGGTTACGGTATTCTCCGGCAGCTTCGTGGAGTCAGGAGTGCAAGCTCCTGGTCGCGGCTTGGGAACCTCATTTCGGTTGTACGGCATCCACATTGATTGGGCATTATCTTGATGCTTGAAAGTTCCAGTGTCAAACTCTTCTCGAATCTTCTTCATGGAAAACTTGCAAACGGCACTCATTCTAACATCAGAATCAGGAGTGGAGAAAACTGTGTAGACCGTGTGATCGTTGCCTCCAGCATCTACCGGGTCGGAAACGGCTTCTGGAACAACATGTGTAACTATCAAGATCAGAAGCTAGGTACTCACTGAGTTCATTGAAGTAAAATGGAGAGGATCCAGATGGCAAAGAGCAGTTTAGCCTGGCTTTCAGGTAAGTTGTCCACCGTTCATTTGATGGACGTGCACCTCCTTTGTCATTCTTGCAAACCCGAGCAACTCGAGCATAAATCTGGGACTCTTCGTTGTTGTCAATAGCCTCACTGGCAATCTCCCGGAACCAGAAGTACACATGTTCTTTGTAGGCAAACGAAGCTATGAAGTTAGGTGCTGGAATCGGAAGATGTTCCCTGGCCACCTGCCACTTTCCCACTTACCGTTTAACACTCTTGCATCATAACTCTGCGTGCGAATGTTCGACGATTTGATCTCTCCGTCGATTGTCTTCCTAATGAACGCAACAATTACGAAGGAGACAATTGGGCAATCAAACACTCCATTAGAATGCACTTACTTACCGATAAATGAGTGCGTCATTGCCAACAAAGTCAGTGACTGTGGCGGCGTAAAGTTGGTTCGTCTCGGGAATGTACAAGGCACTCGAGTTGTGTCTTGGGTCGTACGGTGAGATGCCCTGGCCGTCGAACTGTCGGCTGTTTCTCACGCCGTGATCGGTGATAGTGTACTCACGGCACTTCGGAGAGAAGGCATGGGTACCGCACACCAGAGAGACTCCAGCGTTTTTCCTGGCCAGCACACGAATGTAGTTCTGACAGTCTGTCTTTGACTTTCCCTTCATTATGCATTCTTCAATGTGCTCTGCCGGAGGTTTCCAGTCGATTTTCTGAAGACAAGATGGATGTAATCTCGGGAGAATCGTCAAGTGTTTCTTACATGATTGACAGATAGTGTTGACATGGACAAGTTGTAGACAGCGTTTCTGAAATCAAACTGTTTACTTCCGGGACATTGCGCAGATCGTTATCTACAGCAGCAATGTTTTCAATTGCAAACCGTATTGTCTCTTCATGGTCGAAGACAAAGAAAGAAACGAGTTAGGGAAAGCCTCACCGAGCACCGACCAACAACGAGTCCCCATCTGCAGCCAGCAATTTGAAGTGGTCCGATTCATCTGAAGTTGTGCCGATCCCTCCGAATCTGTCGCCGATTCCCACTGCAAAAACTCATTTATTTCCAATCAGTCCAAGTGCTTTTTGTCTTCGGGCTTCGGGAACGCAGTGCGAGGAATACGATCTCACCGGCGGGAGGTATCCCATTTCAAACAAACCACCCAAAGCGATCCCCCCGTTTACCCGTCGTTCTTAGGCGGCAACCTTTTAAGCGCAATGTGAATTTCATTCAAGGACGACATGCTTATTACCCGTTCACATTTCTTTTGAGGGTCACTCTCGTTCCATCGTTTTTTGGCATGTTTGTCCGAGTTTCCTCTTCCTTCCCCCAAATCGCCGTGCACTTTTCATACTTGGATTTCGCGGATTGGAAGTTGACGATAACGCGATTGCGCGAGGAACCCTCCCCCAGGGACCATGTTGACATGACTTTGGATTCTCACTATTCTAGAGCAATCATATACTTGTGTGTTCTACAAGGGGAATAATCGGTTGTCCCCAAGGGAGGGGAAACGTCGAGAGAGGAAGACTGGATGGACAACGCAAAAACGTTCAAAGTTTTCGATTTCTGCGTTTTCAAACCACTAATGTTTGACAGGCTTTGACGAGAGTAATAGTAGACCGACGAGGAAATTGGGGTAATCCTCGAAATGAACTTTCTTTCCCAGGTAGACTTTGAAACGTTTTGTTTTTGAGGGGAACGAACAGAACACCACCGACCCACTTCTGTTCTGGCCACATCATTCATTTCACCTCCGTCCGTTAGGTTGGTCGGCCCTCCACACATCTCGACACATCTTTTCCGAAGTCAAGGAAGAAGACGAAATATGTAGAACGTCAAGAGGCGAACAGATTGACAGTGCGCAGATGGAGTTATGCAAATGCCAAGTCGGTGCTGCCACCTTGCCCCACCCGTCAATCTAGCCGCTCGATTTATCACACTTTATTAGAAATCTGGTGTCAGCACGTTTAGGGAAATGTGTGTATGTGTGATGACAAGACAATGATTGATTGTGGGGCATAAATATCAGCTAAGCAGGTGCTTCAATATTCATGAATACCCCCCAGCATGAGTAGGGGCAGGCTTTTTATGACGCAATCAATCTCTACGCATAATTTCCATCTCTTCCTCTCCCAGGATTTGATTTCTTTCCTTTGAGCCAGCCGTCAAGAGCGCTTTTCTCGAACAATGTAGCCGACAAGGCGTGTTTGCCGAATGGTGAGAACCGAACCGGATGATGACCAGAGCAGCAGCCGACAATACAACCATATGTCGGAAATTGAGAAGGCTCCCGAGTGTCTCGACATGGCGTTGATTGCGCAACCGACACAACCAGACGACATTAATGGAGCATTGAGCAGGGCAACACGCACAATGGGCCATGTTCGCTAATGTTCTCAAATGTTCTCTTCAAATTCGACTACTTGTTCTTTCCCTCCGTGCTTCTCGGGAAAGGGAAGATTCTTTCATGTTGGTGACCTGGCTCCAACAATGAATGGGGATGAAAAACGATCCGAGGAAAGGCGCAAACAACTCTTCGTTTTCTCCTTAGTTCTTCTCCGAAATATAAATACTTAATCGAGTTTAGTGTGTAGAAAAAGAAAGAAAGCTTTCCTGAATCTGACAAGTGCTAGAGCAAAGATTCCCTCTCGAAGCGACCTGGGACCTGGGCTGACCTCGTCAACGTCGCCACGCCAATCAGATCCGCGAATCTCGGGGTCCCCTAATCTACACAAATCTATCTGCCTACTTCATCTTGTTGCCACTTCACTGTCGGGTACTGTTCCTTCCCCATACTCCTTCCCGCCTAGTTGTCCCCGCAGCTTATCTCACCTTCTGTGGAACGCATTTCTTTATTTACGGTCCAATGTTTGGTTTAGGGGCAGAAGGGGGAGGCGAGAGTGGGAAAGAGTATGTTCGTCTTGTGAGTAAACAGTATTGTTTCCGAGGTGAAAACGACACTCTTCTGGGGTTTGTTGAAAAAAGAGAGAAGACTCACCCGAGTTGACTGTCTGCTTTGGTCGAAGATTTACGATACCAGAGGCTTCCGAAGGGATGAGGTGCAAGAGGAGTAAAAGTAGAGGTGGTAGACAGTTAGTGACGAGACGACGCATTTATCGCATCTGGACGGCTAGGTGCCTGCAAATCGAATCATATCAAAATCGATAGTCTATCACAAAAATGACACGAGGCGTGAGAACGGAGAACAACAAACACGGTCATGATGTGGTCATGATGTGACCATGCTGAAACTGGAGATGGGGGCCCCAGGGCCATTTGCAACATCGGCGCCGAAACACTCACGCACGCACACACACTCGATTTCTATTTAGATGAAATGATTAAATCAAATCAACTCGAGAGTGAATCGGAATAGATGAGAGAAAGAGACGATAGAAGAAGATGTAGCAGAAGAATAAGAAGTGTGTAAAGTTACACTCATTTGAGTAGAGTGCTAGGTGGAGTGGCTGAGAGACTCAGAGAGAGAAGAACACATCAACAGACATAAACAGTTAGACAATTGGTGGAAGAGTGGATGATGATGTGATGATGATTGCGCCACAGATGGGCTCGGAATCTCATTTCGCGCAAAATGCGAAGAAGCAGGATGGAGGGAAGCTAAAAGAGAGGAATAGAGGGGGTGAAAGTTAGAGGACAGTCCTGTATGGTCAGCGGCGCTCGCCAACCGCTTCAATGAACGCTGTCTGGGTCTCCATGGGAGCCAAGGTGTAACAAACATTCTCTCGCTCGCCCTTTACTTTTCTCACCTACCATTCCCCGCGCCACCGCCCAAATGAGTGGGAATGACCAGTAGAAAGAAGTTCAGGTGATTCACTCTCAGCAACCGCTTTGCTACAAGATTGCAGATGTTCACCGGCGGGGACACTTAGTAAGCAGTGGCAGTGGATCTAATGGAGGAGGTGCCTCCCTCTTCTCACACGAAGGCGCTAGGCTTTGATGGAAAGAAAACGGGGGACAGTGTCGAATGCGAGGGACGGCGGAGGGACGCGCGAGGAGGACGAAAGGGGCGAGATGATGGAGGCCGCCAGGCGGTCGGAGGGCGGGACTTGGACTACGGCCAACGGACACAGACAGAGACAGTCGGTTGCAAGCCAAGTAGCACAAAGGAAGCGAAGGTTGACGGTCAGTTTAGGTCAGTCGGACGCAACATTGGCTTAATCCTCTGATCCTCTAGCAACTTCTGCTGCTCTCGACAGACATAATCGGGGGAACTAAGTACATAAACTATGAACATCTGCCAGCAGGTGCGCCCGAATTCGACACCAAATTGCGGCAGATCTATCTGCAGAATGAGTATTCCGTAACCTTCCTGCCTTGATGAATAACTTCCGGAACGGGAGGAATACTCGAGGTAGGGTCAAGGTGTCCCGCGGAGTTCTTTTTTGAAAACGTTGGCAGAATAAGGACGACATTGTTCGATTGACGGGGTGCAGAACATGGAAACAACGTAAATCTTATAATTAGAGGGAGGAGATGGATCCTTTTTGTGTACAGGCGGATTTAGGAACCGAGAGACCGAGGATAATGGCACTGTAGTGTAGAGAAAAGGGCAATGGTACGTCTCTGTGTGGGGAAGGATTATGTTCTAGCTCTTTTATAGATACGGTGGCACGTGTATATGTGCATCGGAAAACCAGAAGAATGATTAGAGATAACAAATAGATAAGATAAGAAACGCCCCCAGAGCTTTGCGGAGTCCACATACCGAAGAATTTTCGGAATACAGAGGCAGGTGAGCTTTGGGACTCGTTGAACCTTTCATGGATCACTTTTTAGAAATTGGACTTTGACAGATTCGAGAGCCCGGAGAAAAGTGAGAAAGAGGACGGTATATACCAGCGCTCAAGGCTCTCTTGACAAATAGTCCGCGTCTGTTTGCAAGCTCTCACTTATCATATCCATTGCACTACTCGACGAGACCAACTCTCTGATAACCACGTAGCAATAGACGCAGAATGCTGATTACTTGTTGCCACATACAAGATTCGGAGAGAACTGACAAACAATTCGGAACTTGGGCATCCATCATAAGGGCAATGAACCAATCATTTGGAAGACGAGGGAGATCGTAACCATGCGAAAAAAGAAAAACAGCGCGAAACAAAAACCCATTAGATTCGGATACGCTTCACAGAAGATTCAGGTATTGTTTCCTGGGGGTTTGAACATTGGAAGTGACTTGTTTCACACAAACTCACTTGAAAGTTTTGTCAGAGGTCTAGTGCTAGTTTACTAGGAAAAGAGAAACTAATTGGCAAAAGTGGTGGGAGAAAAGCAGCCGACGATGGGGGCGAAAGCGACGATGAAGATAAAGAATTCTCAAGGAACCAACTAGTTTCTCAGAACACAAACTGTTTGGAATAAATAATAGCTTCCAAGGAAAACAAAAGCTGCGGGAAAACAAACGGAAAAGCAGAGAGAAGTATTGGGCGACTTTCAGAAGTTCAAGGTTTTGGGTCTCTATTCTAATTGTTTACGGTAGCTGCACATAGTAAAAGTAGTCGGACTCATCGTTTATGCTTACTGCTCTTGAGAATTCTTCAAGAAATAGTAATTCTCACATTTACACCTCATTTCGTAAAATTTGCGTCAAAACTGTTGAATAATGTATGCAGGAGAGCATCGTAATTGAATACAACAACCCGTCCACTTCTATACAAAATAATATTATAAGCACCACCACCTCTTCGTCACCTAATTGATAACGAAGAGAGCGTGCGTCGCCAGGAGCCAATCTTCTCGAGAGACAAGCCAATTGAGCGCAAAAGTGTGAGCATTAAACCGGCGTATCGCAAACTTCTGCGCGCGCGATTATTTACACCTTAATGTCCGCACACAATACCGCTCGATACCGCTGGGTACCGCAGGGCTGCAAGCCATTTTTCGACAATGAAGCAAGAGAGTTTTGAGTGTGGGAAGTCTGCGGAGGATAACTTTATTCACAAGGAAACAACGAGGCAGTGCATCAGCATCACATATGAGCTCATCTAGTCAATGCGAATAACGAGATTTCCACGGGCGCCAGTGTTGCTGAGAATGTCTTTGTGCGCCTCGCCAAGTTCCTCTATCGGGTACTCTTTGTTGATAACTGGCCGACTCGGGGTCTCTTTCAAGAATTTCACAATGTTTCTGCCGAAATCCGACATTTGAGCTTCCGTTGAAAGTCCAAGGGCCACTCCTGAAGGAAAAATGATTCAACTCCTTTCCTAGAAAACCTGAGTTACCGAAAACAGCTCCTTCTGTAGCCATGAGCTGTCTAGCATTGATAACTGTCTCTGCACGATTCCCGATAACGGCAACCTTTCCGTGAGGAGCCAAGAGTCCTAGATCGGTGTTCAGGTTCTTATGAGCAGCCATCTCGAAGATGTAGTTGAATCCTATAACTCTGTATACATTTTCAATGTTTCGAATCTCTAACCTTGCGGATAATCCTGCTTCAGTTGGCTCACATAGTCCTCCTTCGAGTGATCGTAAACTTTCCGTGCCCCGAGTGCCCGCACGAAGTCGAGACCTCCCGGCGATCCGGCAGTGCCAACTGCTTCAATTTGTTTCCACGCGGCCAGCTGCATCAACGCACTGCCCACTCCGCCAGATGCTCCGTGCACGAAAATGACGTCCCCGGCCTGTAGGCAAGAACGGATATATTCTGTGTGTTCCAACGCCATCTGTCTTGCTCTTCGCCTCGTACCACCCCCCGCCGCACAGAACTAACAGATGTACGCATTCAGTCAAAGCCAAGCTGCCACTTTCCACTTCCATTCCCAGTTTTCACTTTCCTTTCTCTTGCTCTCACTTGGTCTCCTAACTTTAAAACAGTCCACCTACTTTTGCTGAGGCAAGATGGAAGAGAGCCCGATAGGCAGTCAGGTATGGTACTCCCAGAGAGGCTCCTTCGGAGTATGAGATTCCTGTAGTTTATTCTCAAGATAAGGGCTTCAAAGGCTTCAATTCTAACCTTCCGGCAATTGGAATGGACGGCTGACAGCAGTGTATTGGGAAGTGCTGTTAGCTTCCATCCCATACCAAACTTTGTCTCCCACTTTCACATCCTTGACATTAGCTCCAATCTTCTCAATGACTCCAGCTCCATCTTTGCCTGGGGAGTACGGTAGTTGTGGGAGTTTTGCATACTGGCCAGCTCGTACATAGGTGTCCACTGGGTTCACACCCGCAGCAAAGTTACGAACAAGAACCTTTAGAATCTATTCAAACATTTCAAAGAAGAGCTTCTAACCTGGTCAGCACTAATCTCTGGAATAGCAGTATTCAAAATTTCAATAGCCTCTGGACCCCCAAAAGCACGGACGACAGCTGCACGCATGATAAGTTCTCTGAAATGAGCAGACTCAATAATGGTGGGTGTGAATAGTAGATAATTGCCAATGGAGGGAGGTTGTTTACAACCGTAGAGTTTAAATGCTTTGATTGAAGTTAGGAAACCAAAACCCCATAATTATTCACAATTAGATTGAAAAATCAGCGGACTGAGACTAACTGGGGGAACCTCGACGGAAATAATAGTTCTTATGTACCCTACAGAGAGGGTGACTTTGCGGAGAATCAAAACATCACTGTTTGTCATCATTTTGGTGTCACATTGCAAATTTGTTCTTTGTAGGGATCAAAATAGTTTCTACTTTGCGTATGTCGCCAATTGGCGTCTTTTACAATCGAGACCACCGAAACCAATAATGCAAACACGCTCTGCCGAACAAATCGAATGAGAACGGCGAGAGCGCGGCAACTGGTTGCGACATATTTTATCGATTTCATTGCCGGTTCTTTTTTCTTATCTTGAAGTTCCGTGTGATAAACTTCTCAGTTTTTAAAGTCTAATTCCTCTCAATCATCGATTTTCAGTGTCGGCAGCTCTCCCATTTCGTCGAGGGCATCATCATGGGTGAGTTTCCTGATCAGTCGTGACTCATTTTCTAATCGTTCTTGTTTCAGTCGACGTTCCAAGGAATTTCCGTCTGCTGGAAGAGCTCGAGGAGGGTCAGAAGGGAAAGGGAGACGGCAACATTTCTTGGGGACTCGAGGACGACAGCGACATGACTCTCACCAGATGGACTGCTTCGATAATCGGTCCACCAAGAGTGAGTATCCCGAAAAGAACCTCAGTCATTCATTTTTCTTCTTCAGACTCCGTACGAGTCTAGAATCTACAACTTGCAAATCCAGTGCGGCCCAAACTACCCGAGAGAGCCACCAACGGTTCGTTTCACGACCAAGGTTCACATGGTTGGAGTCAACCAGAGCAACGGAGTGGTGAGCAAACTGAATTCCCTTCTGAAAAACAACGAGTTTTACAGATTGACAAAAGAAACCTGGCAACTCTTCGCAACTGGAGCAACAACTACATGATCAAGAACGTGCTCGAGGACATCCGCAAGAACATGATGTTGGCCAAGGAAAACCTGAAGCTGCAGCAGCCAGCCGAGGGAGCCTTGTACTAAGGAGGTGACAGCTAAACGGCATTTGGAAAAAATCAAACAAACTTTCATTCATTCTTAGAATTCAAGTAAGGGCGGCGCTCGCATGTATCAAGTTCTTCCCTCTCTGGCCTTGCGCCCCTTATTCGATTGTTTAGTCACATTTTCAACCCCTCTCCATCTCCAATCCTTTTTTCTCATTCTCGTATTGTTTTCAATTATCCACAGTAGTTCACTCTTCCTCTCTCTTTTGTGGTGACATGCTTTCCCCCGTGTTTCTCTTCATCCATCCCGATAGCTCCCAATTCTCCGGCCCGATCGTTCCCGTATTCCGGCTTCCAGCCATCCCACCCGACCATATATTATACATTATTTATAGCGAGTAAATGTTTTGAGTTTACATGTTATCTAAGCCGTTGTGAAAAGAGTTTCAAGCTCATTTTTGTATCTCTTACCCTTGATTTCTTTGAATCGTCTTCTTTTCTATTTCATTTTTACTAATTTCCTGTTCAGGTCAACTGTGCAATGTCCTATGCTGACTTGAAACCAGGTAAACAACCAATATTTTCATTCTGTTTTCAAAGTTATCAATTTCAGTAAAGTTCGAAGAGCCGCCGGCTTCATTTGCGGAATGCGAAGGACATCAACCCTATCACAATGAGATCTACTACCAGCAATCCTTTGCTCCGGAAACCGAAGCTCACGCGCACGGTTTTCTCCCCTATCATGTTGAGCAACCTCATCTTCACGTTCACCATAACCATCCCCAGCACCATTCGCAACACCAATCCCAGTTGCCCTATAATGGAAGCTTTCAAAGTGTAGTGGTTGTTTCAACTCCGTCAACACCGACCCGAGGTGAGCCAAGCACTCCGGGCGCTTTCCGGCACCCCATCGGCACCCCATCGAAGAGAAGAACAACGGTTATGGAAAGCGATTGCTTGAAATCTCCGGAAGATGTAAGCGAAGAAGTGGTAAATCACTGGATGCCTATGACGTGGATTGAGCGCTCATCTGATGACCCACAAGGTGAGTTGTTTGGCTTCCTGCTAAATCCTATCCTCCCATGTTTCAGTGTTCAATTTTGTTTGCCTATGGGATCAATGTGTTTCTATATCATCGAGCAAAGACGAGTTTGTGCAACATTTAACCGGCCACATAACTGAAGTTGAATCTGAAATTCAGCAAGGAAAATTGGAGGAGAACGAGATTGTCTGTTTAGTTCGAGGATGCGGGAGGCAGATAGAAGAGATTACCGAGTTACAACGGCACATTTCTATGCACATCTTCCAAGCTGACTGCCAACAGAGAGGGTCTGAAGCTCTGATAGAGAAAGAAGACTACTCTGGTATAGAGAGCTGTGGATTCGAACCATGCACAAGTATCAACTACGACGGAGATTCACTGGTGTGTCAATGGGAAGCTTGTGGGATTCCATTCACTTCCCTCACTGATCTGTTCGATCACGTTGGTCAGCATATCGATAATGTCACCGAAGTTGATAGAGTTGAACAAGGTTTTCACAGTGAGTTTTCATACTTCAATCTTCTGAACGTTTTGTCGATCTAACTATGTTTCAGATGGTGACAAGAAGAATGTGTACCCGTGTAAATGGACTGGCTGCAACCAAATGACAGACTCCAAGTCGAACCTCCGTCGTCATGCTCGTCACCACTCAGGGGAGAAAGTTCTAGCGTGTCCGTTCTGTGCCCGATTCTTCTCCCGACGCGACAAACTCTACGATCACTGCGTTCGTCGAACGATCCTGATGAATGAGTCGGATGATCCGTTCCTCTGTAAACTTTGCCAGAAGCGATTCGGTACAGAAAGGGCATTGTGTATGCACGTGACAAGACATCTAGTTGGACACGCATGTCCACTGTGTGGGTTGGCTCTCGCCACCCGTTCTGAAATTCATCGGCACTTGATAACAAAGCATTCCAGTCGAACCAAAGATCACAAATGCGACGTTTGCAGTAAGATGTTTTTCACAGAGGTGAGCTTTTTGATTCGATTTTAAATTCTAATTGGTTGTTTCAGAGTGAATTGAACCGCCATGCTGTGTTCCACTCGGATGTTATGTACAGTTGCAAGCAGTGTGACGAAAAGTTCAAGTGGAAAAAACAGCTTCTGAAGCACATGAAAGAGCACGATGAGGTGGGGCTTTTTGATAACAAAAAGGCAATTCTTAATCGGATTCAATTGAGTTTCAGAACTTCAACCCGAGCCCCTACACGTGCCACATGTGCGATAGAGCCTACACCACTGGGTTTGCGCTCGGCCGTCATCTCACCAAACAACACCGTCTTCAAGTTCCGTACGGATTCAGTAGATTCACCTACAAAAAGTGTGCCGATGGGCTCATGCGGCTTCAAACCAAAAAACTATTCCGCGACGGAGTCAGTGAAGAATTCCCGATTGCCCAACACGCCCCATATTAGCCTGTATCCTATAATTTATATATTCAAATTATTTAACTATCATTTGTATACTACCCACTTCATCTGATCTCATGTGCTCCCCCAGATCTCACTAACCCGCTTATTCGTTTTTTTATTAATGGCCTTGATCTCATGTGCAGTTCGCTCCAATTCACTTTCCTACGTAATTCTACGTGTTATGCCCCAAGATGCTCTTAAAAGTGCTTTACAGTTTTTCTTTGAATCTCAATAACCCAATCACAAGCTATGAAATTCTCGTCCAAATACAATAAATCACTGAGTTTCTAAAATCTGTCCCGTTTTTTCAAAATTCTATTGGTTTTACCCAATGTGTCCTTGTTGAATTTCAAAGTTTCTCATCATATTTATTAGCCAGACACATTTCAGATGCTGCTGAAGCACGTCGTCCGATGTGCCGCACGGCACTTCTCAAAATCCACTCCGAATCGGGTGCTCTCTTCGAACTTCGCCCTGGAGAAAGAGTGGTCCGACCGTCATTCGGATCTCGGGAAGCTGGGACTCGGTGGAGACTACGAATGGATCAGTGCCGTCCAGAAGAAGTTCATCGGAGGAGGATACGCCAGTGCTGTCGACGTGGACGCCGCCGTCTGCATCGCAGAGCAGAAGGATCAGGTGGATGACGTCGTTGAGATGCTCTACAAACTGCGACACAGTGTAAAGGCCGCTGAAAAGCTGGACTCCAGTGAGTACGCTATTGTGCGGCTTCTTCTCAAGCACCAGCCAGACATGATTCTGACTATTGCGAATGATCCGGTACGTTCTCGATCTATCAGCCCCTATTTGCAATTCCTAAATCTTCTAGATCAACTACGGTGTTTTCCTCAACGCTCACCTGGCTTGCCTCGTAATTGACCACTTCCTCAAAGCTCATGACATTCAAGCAGCTACAAGAATAGTGGTGTGGATGATGCAGCAAGAGGAGCTCGAGAGCGAGCTGCTTAACGTTCTTGGTCTCTACACTTGCGCCAAATGGGCTGAGTTGCCGCTTGATCAGCAGACATTGGCGTTGGGAGAGACGGAGGAAGAGGAGGAAGTTAACGATGATGACATTGTAAGTTCGGATTGATTGTTCAGAGTTTTACGATTGGTTTTTTTTTTCCAGAGAACGTTCAAATTTCCATACCTCAAAAATGCTAGCTTTGATGAACACTTCGACCTGGTCAACCCACATCATCTAGTCGGAAAGTCCCTCATGTGGCTCTCCAGAGACGCGAGCTCTCTCAGCGAAGATCTGAGGAAGAGTGTTCAATTCCTTGGAGCTGTCCACTTTGAAAAGTTCTCCGAAGCCGCTGCTCTTGGCTCCCCGAAAATTCATGCAGCAGTCAAGTCAATTGTGCATGACAAGTTGAGCAAGATTGAAGATCCATCGGATGAAGTAAAAAGAGTATTGGAGAGCATTGGAGAACCTACTGGAGAAGAAAAGGCCCTTCTCAGTGACCTGCTTATCGAACATCTCACAAAAATCCAAGTCAAAGAGGAAGACCAACTGTGTGAAGCTCAAAAGAAGTTGTATGGAGACTGGAATGAAAGGAGGCATGTGCTCGCCAAGTCGCAAGCTCAAAAAGTTCTGCTGAAGGTTCGTCAAGATGAAATTCACTCAGAGCTGAAGAAGTTGGATCAGTTGGAAGAGCAGATGAGCTTCTTCAAGAACCGTCTGATGTGGGAGAAGAAAGCGAATGAGAACACACAGATCGACGATGAATCGAGAGAAAGACACAAGAAGGTCGAAAAGGACTGAACTATCGGAATTTTATAGGGTATTCTTATTCAGGATGGTTAGCATCCAATTGTTTTTGTTTCTCCTTGTTTTCTTCTCATTTTGTTTTCAAAATACAGACAAGTTTCTGTTGATTTATAATTGAAAACTGGCTATCACATGAGAAGAGGTATACTGAATATCTTACATACTAAAGTTTAGCAAAGTTCGAGCGAATCTAATCAGACGACTTCGGAGTCCTTGACTCCATACTTCCGCAATTTCTCGTGCGCTTTCTTATGAATCGCCGCGTCGTCAGAAGTGATAACTGGCATCTTGAACGCCTGTTTGAAGGCGGAAACCGCCTCCTCCTTCTCGCCGAGCTGCTCGTAAACTTCTCCGATGTAGTAGGTGTTAGTACTGTAGAATCCGGGCTAAAATGATCATTGTATTTTAAAATACTAGCTCAGAAATTACCGAAATCTGCTCCGCTTTCAAAAAGTAGTGAAGGGCTTCTTGGTAAGTTGATGCAGGTGGAGTTGCGAAGATCGCCTTGGCCACCATCCTCGTCGCGTATCCCATGTTGGCGAAGGAGAAGTGCCAAACTCCGAGAATGTGCCACGTTGTTGGATCGTTCTCGAAGATCGTCAACGCCTTTTCCAAATGCTCTCTGACTTCGTAGGACTTTTGAATACGCGACTTGTTGCCTTCGATCTCTCCGACATAGTCCAGAAGGATTGCGTACCACTTGTGAGCTCCGAAGCACCCATCCTTTGACTCATGAGCCAACGCCTTCTTCACAATCTCGAAAGCTTCGAGGATCAGTTCCTTCCGTTGATTTGGGTCATTCGACAACTTTCCTCTTTCGCAAACAACACGAGCCAATCGCCAAAGCAACTCACTGCATTCCGACTTTTCGAACCTAAAATGGATAACAATCGGTTTCAAAGAAAAGCTTTGAGGTTCTAACTCACTTTCTCAGAATGTTGTAGCAGTTGTCGATGAGGTAGTTATCGTAGAGCTCATCGGCATTCCGTACAATCAAATCGAAGTTCTTTGGTTTATCAGAAGTTGCAATGACTGTAGCGGGCTTCTCTTCGGCTTTTGAGAAGAATGCGATTCCGAGAGAAGTTCCGACTCCACCGAACACTGCAGACTTCGGAATCTAAATATGAGAAGGTTGTCGTAATGAAATAAGCTTATCCTACCTGCTTGGGAAGACTCGCCAGACGCAGACCAGCTGTGAACACTCTTTTGAACATGGTTCTGGAAGATTGGTAAATTGATTGGAAGAGAAACTTCCGATAATAATCAGCAAAAGTTACGTTGTAGACCTATTTGTACCCAGGTCAAGGTACAAAGTGTCTATTGTCATGTTGACAAGTTTTTCTAGGCCAGCAAGGTAGAGTTCGGCCAGTGTCAAGGCGTAAACAAGAGCAAAATTGAGAAAGAAACTTGTAAACAGGAAGAAAACTTTATGTCACAGCAGATAACCGAAAACTAAAAAAGAGAACAATAGAATGGGTGCATACACATTTACACGTATTTCCTATTTCACAACCGGTTCTAATACTTCACTTACTTGTTGATCAAGGCAAAATTAAGATCACTTGATTCAAAATTTCTAAAAATCCCCGGAAACATCTTCCTTCTTTGCCACATTCACAGCCATCCGACGTTCAATGAACTCGCGGAAGCTCTTGTCGAAGTTTCTGAAGTCTGGGTACGACTTCAGCTTGTCACGGATCCACGTCGACAATCGAGCAGACGACGCGCCACTCGAAAGCTTCCCAGCCTGTCTCTCGAGTCTCTCATCGATGATCAGCATCGCTCCCCAATCGTTCTTGTGTCTCAAACATCTTCCGAGAGCCTGGTTCAGAGCTCGATACGCTTGAGTCACGTACCACTCGTCTCCCTTCAGGATTCCCAGCTCCGCACTGTTCTGGTCGTTGTACTGCTTCTTGGCCATCACTCGTTCATCCACCGCATTCGGGAACGGTATTCCGACAGAGATCACGACTCGGCAGCGATCGTCAGCAAAGTCAATGCCTTCCGAAACCTGAAAGAAGAGTATAATGATCCGGTGATTGATAAAGAACTTTCTCACTTTTCCTCTGAAAACTGCGAACATCAGAGCTCCGTTAATGCTGTGCCCGAACTTTGTGGGATTCACAATGGCCTGATCGTACGTCTCAATGACTCCTGCCAACTCGGAAGACCTTCTCGGCTCGAACAAAACGACCTTCTTCATTTCGATTTGTCGAAGCACAGAACTGTTGGCCATGCACGTCTTCAGTTCTTCTAGAACTCGGTAACTCGGAAGGAACACCAGGATTCCTGCAGTGACATTCATACAAACGTATCTGAAATTGAACGTTTTCAAAGATCTGAGGGGAACCGTTTACTTGATGATAGCTCCGACTTCTTTGTAAAACGGCGACTGAGGGTCTGAAGTGTTTCGGTAGGTGCACATGATACGATTGCCAAATGGACCAGTCGGAATGACGGCGGCAAAGTAGTTATCTGGCTCGATGACTTGGTTTCCTTCAACTTGGAACTTGAAATCAGTGCCCAGTTCCGTTTTGAGAGTGTCCATGGGGCAAAGAGTTCCAGAAGCCAAGATGACAGATCGAGTTTCAGCGAATGCATCTCGGAAGGACTAAAAACAGCAATAAGTCGAGTGATAACTGAGAAAAAACTTACAATTGCAGGGCTCATGCACCACAGACTGATTGTAGTACGGCATCCTTCTGATATCGGTTGTTGACCAGTTTGGGATACAGATGGATCGATCCACTGATCTCCATCGGTGTCTGTCAACCACGAAGACGTCTCTTGCTTCGTACTGAACTCCTCATCCTCTCGATATCTCGTATTCCTGGGTCCGGCGGAAGACTGACTGAATGACATTCCCATCAGGTCATCAGGATCGAATCTCTTTTTGAAAGGCGTCTGATTGACCGGATCAATGCTGACATTCAGTCGATACGTGGCTCGGTACTTTTCGTTACTGTAGAAAACTTGGAAATAGAGCCATTTCTCTATGCACACAATTGCAGTAGAGCTAGGCTTGAACTGGTCGAAGTACTGGGTCTCTGGGTCACTCAGCTTTGTGAGAAAGTTGAAGGATTGCTGAAAAAAGAAATGATTTCAAATATTTAGAAAAAACTGAGAACTTACAGAAATCACACTGTACTTCGGAGTCTCCACTGGATTGAAAAGATCAACTCCGTGCTCGGCATCAGTTAGAGATGAAAAAAGACATGTTGCCGATAAAGTGCAAGTCTTGGCTCCGTGCATACCGTTCTTCTTGGCTGTTGCCTTTTGTGATGTTGCTCGAACCCACTGGTAGATCTCCGTTACCAGGTTGTCCAATGTCACCAGATGTCCTCTCATCTCGTATAGCGTCCTTTCTCGGTCAGGAATTTGAGCGAACTGGGCTTCAATTGGCACTCCTGACAGTTCCTTGTCAATGGCAGCTCTTTTCACTCTCAGCGAGATGAGAGAGTCGTCCAGCTCCTTTTCCGTGAAGGTGAAGCTTGCTGATTCCGTACACGTGTCCTCAATGTTGTGGGCTTCGTCCAGAATCACAATTGAGTCTTTGAGATGAACATCCGATGAGTTCCTGATGAGCGGGTCAACAAGGTAGGAGAACGGACAAAAGATCAAATCGGCGTCTTGAGTCAAGATTCTATTCGTGCAAAAGTAGGGGCACAGTTGCGGGGATGACAGCGCAAGAGTCTGCACTATTTCTTCAATGTCGAAAACAACGGTTCCATTGTTCTGTAGATGATCCCTGAGAGGACCTGCTTTCTCGTACCGTCCACGCATCGCAGTCTTGAACTGACATCCGATTCCATTCGCACCGTTGATTTCCTTGCAGTAATGGGAAATATCTGGCTGTCTTCGGGCGGTCGGATGAATGCAGGACTGCTCTCTGCTTGCAAGGATTGTATGCCTGAAATGAACATATTTTTAGTCACCCCAAATGTGATAAAACTGACTTGATGATATTAGCGTATGGAAGCCGACCGAACTCTTTCACGACTTGAGCAATTTGCTTGTGAGTCCGTGTTCCGTAGTATATTTTCACTCGTCTGGAAATCCTTTGAATTAGGAATCATTAAGATATAATCTTACGGTAAACACGTGCATTCTAGTGTTGGCTTTGGCTCCTGACGTTCTTTCGGTTCCACCTTTTCGATCTTCACTACTTTTTCTTGTTTCACTTCTTTTTTCCCATCGGAGTGAGGAGTGAAATCGTCAATCCATTGATTTTCAACTGAAAAACAGACAAAGTTCCGAGAAATTTGCTTGAAACTTACAGTTATCATCCGATTTACCTCCAATCTTTGGCTTGATATCGTCTATCTCCTCCACTTTCACCTGTGACTCCTGTTTTTCTTCGGCTTCAGCTTCCTGCTTGACATTTCTAGTCGTTCCGTGTATTTCGCACTTATCCTTAGCTTCTCTCCTTTCTTCTATGTACTTCCTAAGCCATGCACAAGTAGACATCAGCAACGCCATCGTCTTTCCACTGCCGGTCGGGCTTTCAGCGAGCACACTGTCACCATTCTTTAGTGCAAGCAGGATCCTTGCAATGATCAATTTCTGCGGTTGGTACAGTTCAAATCCGAGCGGCAATCGAACTTCCACAGCGAACATGGCAAACTTTTTGTAATCGTCGTTTTTGATGATTACTCGCTTCCTTTTTTTGGATTTCTTGATTTCTGCCGCCGCTTCGTTCGGATCGAATTCTGCATCAGGGTCGGCTTTTATAGGCAATCTGAGCAATTTAAAGATATAATGTAATTTCAAAGAAAAAATAATAACTAACGGAGAGTTGGTTCTCGAACTCGCGTTGTATGCTGGAGCTGGCAAGCTTTTCTTCTTTCCCTTGTTGAACATTGTCCAAAATGCATCGCTTTTTCTGGACATTGACCCTGAAAAAACGAAATATCCGAAAAGAACGGGTAAAACAAGATTTTCGAAAGGGAAAAAATCAAGAAATTTTCAGTGAAACCATAGACTGTTTTTTCGTGGCGAGACCATTGTATCAAAAACGATATGCGCCTTTAAAGAAATAAAGTTTTTCGTCGAGTTTTTGCTTTCTGAATTCGAAAAGTTAGAAAATCCCCTTTTTATAAATTAAAAAGTTCGAAAACAATTTGAATTTGAAAATTCCCCGAAATAAAATCCGCATTCTAGCGTAGTTGTGTGTGCAGACACACGCTAACCAGGATTCAGAGACTTTACAGCTCGAATCTATGGGATACGGTATCTTGAAAACTGGAAATCTAAAAGTGCTGCATGCAAGTTGTCGTTTCGTCATCCCCCAAACTCGTTTTCGTGGTCCACCTTCTATAGATTCTCGAAACAGACAAAAAGCTGCACTTTCTTACAATTAGTTCTGGCTGCTCTGGATGTTTATAGCGAAAGGGAGGAGAAGATAGTGAGAAGAACATCTGTTTTTTTCTGAAAATGCAAATCTTCTGGGATTTTGGTTGAATTCCACCTTCGAATTCATCAATTCTCCATAACAAAACTCATATTTCACCGGAAACACACTATATTACGGTAGATCGTGGCGAGACCCGCTCACAAAAACAAGCATGCGCCTTTAAGTTTTGTTGATTTGTTTTTAGCGATTTTCATCTGTCTGACCTCTATTTTCGGCGCTTATTTTTGATCTTCAAGTTTGACTCCGCCCCTCATCACTATAAATACCCGTTTTTTCGCTCATTTTCCTTTCTTTCGCTCATTTTTTTGAAATTTGGCTGTTTTTCTCGCCTTTTTCTCGATTTTAGGTGGTTTTCGATGGATTTTCAGAAAGTTTTCGTTCGAAATTGTTGTCTTCGGACTTTTTCTCTTTCTAAAACAACCCAATTTTACAAATTTCAACTAAATTCCGCTACAAACTCCTCCTCCGCCTCTCTCACCACTGAAAATACCCGTCGGATCGCCAATTTCCCTTTCTTTCGCCATTTTTTTTCCAAAATTCCCGACTTTCCTCACACGCCGACGCTCGCAATGGCCCTTTCCACTCGATTTCTAGAGTTTTTCAGAAAATTTCGGCAGTTTCTTGTTCAAGATTCTTGTGTTCTGACTCCGTTTCATTCTAAAACGAACAAATTACTCAAATTTCAGCTCAAATTCACAAGAAAACCAGAAAACTGCCAATTCCCCTTCTATCAGCGCCTTTTCTTGTCTGTTAGACCTCTATCACTCGCCGGCGCCCGCAATAACCCTCCCGGTCGTTTTGACCTACCCGCTCAATGTGTCGAGTGCGCCCCCCTCGTTTTGATCTCGCAATGGCGCACCCGCGAACGAGGGTGAGGTGGCCTCGTCCCTCTCATTCAGATCAACCGTCCCAGTCCATTTGCCGAACTCTTCTCTTGTTCGCTGTGCCTAGGGTTGCTTTTGTCGTTCTTTCGCGTGTTCTTACTGTTTCTGGCTCTTCTTCTCATCTTTACTCATCGTTTTCCATGTTTTTGTCTAATTTCTTCCTTTTTTCAGACCGTCTCACAAATGGAGCCACAAAGCAGTTCGTCGACCCACTCGCCCCTCGTCACCCGTCGACCTGCTCGCCACCCGTCGCCACGCCACCGAAGCCGATCACCGAAGGAGAGGAGCGCAAGGAGGATCACCGATGCCAATTGGATTGCCAGGCGAGTGTTGGGATTAGGGTCTCTAGGAGATTAGGTTAGGCTCTAGATAAGCATTAGGCCCCCCTAACTTGGCCCCGGGGAAACGTGAGACTTCTCTCGTTCCCCTTATCACTCTCACTTCCCCCTCTCCACTAACTCGCCTCGTACCAAAGTAGGTCACGAGCCGGAGTACCTTGCGTACTCTTGGAGTGATGCCTCTTCGGGGGCGCGGGACGGGCTGGCTCTCTACGGATAGCGCTCCTGTTCATAAAACCGAGCGATAATCTGAGGTCCTTGGCAATGGGTGGTGGAGAGAACTAGATAGATCCTGCCCTGACATTCTCTAGATTCTGAAATAACGGTCCTATTGAGTGTACGCCGTCATGAAACGACCCGTTCAGAGTTGAGTATGAGACGTTAGGGGGCGTGTGAGGATTTCCAATAAGATTAGGGATGAAAATTTGGGATTTATACCACTAACTGGGCAGATACCGCGCTTTCCTTGTAAAATTTCAGAATCATCTACTGCACACCGACCGATCTACACCTCCAGTACATCTACATCATCGTCGGCGAGCACCAGGAGTCGTCAAGTCTCCGGAGAAGCGAGAGCACGAGGAGTCGAGGAGTGCCAGAAGTCGTCAAGCGTCGGGAGCAGTGAGCAGAAGGAGTCAGCCAGCATCTGGGATCGAGGAGGGACACTTTCGACTCAAGAAGCCGCTTCTCATAGAGTTCGCAAGTTCCCAAGTTCATGACTCATTCATAGTTTACCCTTCAGAATCTCCTGCTCTGCCGCCTCGACTCTAGCGACACCTTCATCGTCAAGGATTTTCGTCAGTTGGCTCCCTGCGATGTGATGCTCCCGAAGTCGTCCGAATGCGCCAAGAAGTCGACTCGCTGGAGCTGACTTCGCAGTTGCCTGCAGAGAGGTAACAAAACTTGTAGGAACTAGGAGAAAACATGATTTCCAGACTCTTCGCTTCTCTTGAAGGCCATCGACACTCGCCAGTAGAAAGCTGCTGGAGCAAGCCAACATGAAGGATTTTGCTGAGGGACACTTAGAAAAGCTCGGCTGATCACCGAAGGAGGAGGCAACATCAGGTAGATATTACAGAGTGCCGAGCAAAGTTCAACTTGTGTTTTCAGTGTTGGAAAACGCCATCTGGTCTGTCTTGCCCATGCTCTCCTCCACAAAATGCGTGCTCCGATCCTCGACGAAGCCGACGCTGCGAAATCTCGTCTTGCCAACTGAAGCTCATGGAATCCATCACCCGCTCGCCCAACCACACTCATTTGTCGAGATCTACGCAAAAACAATATCAAGCAACTCAACGTGGAGATCAAGAAATATACCGAGCAACTCAACGTAGAGATCAAGCCACAGAAGAATGTTGGAATCATTGGACGCCCCGAAGCCAGAAAGTAAGGGACAGATTGTTGTCAATGGAATCAACTCAATCAACTGCACGATCTGCGCTCCAACCTAACCATCATCCAACAGGATCCTGTGTTGTTCTCGAAGCACTTGGAAGAGAACATCTGAAACTCGCTGAAGCAAGCCAATCAGAAGGGGGAGACTTGGAAAAGCTCGACTACTTGATCACCGAAGGAGGGGGCAACATCAGGTAGATTTTACAGAGTGTTGAGGGAAGATCAACTCGTGTTTTCAGTGTCGGACAAAGCCAAATCTCCTCCACAAGACGCGTGCTCCGATCGTCGATGAAGCACCGCCGCGACGTCTCGTCTCGCCATCTCAAGAATGATTCGCAACGCTCGGGACAATGATGTGGCTCTGGTGGTCATCGATCTTCACGGCTTCCACCAAATCACTTCTCAATCCATGCAGTACTAGTCAAACTCATCCCTGCTCTATCAACAACTCGGAGTGTCGATGTTCAATGGAGACTGAGCCATGATGCGTCAGATGTTCAACAACGACGAGCGGACGAGATCGTGAACGAGGTGCTCAACGGAATCAAGGCGATCAAGTTTTACGCTCGGGTAGACGTCCTAGATGTCTCCTTCGTCTCGGTGACGTGTCGTTGAAGCTTCGGATCCGAGAAGCCGCTCCATCACAGAGTTTGTTATTTCCGGTTCACGCCTCTTTCATAGTTTGTCGTTCAGAATCTCCTGCACCGCTCTGGCTCCAGCAACACCTCCGGAAGACTCGTTGTCACTTTCTCAGCGATCCCGACATGCTTCGGATTCAGCAGACTTTCGTGGAACGGGCTCTAAGGTGAGTTCTTGTGCTTATTTGCTTCTCTACCTTTCTGTTTTCAGAGCAACTGCACCGACTCTCATCTCTGCCAAGCCGCCTCTGCTCCTCGATCAACTTGGAAGGTCAATGTGGCAAAAAGTGGCTCTGGCGTTCAACATGTTCACCTCGGCGGAACCCACTTGATGAGCAGAGCTTGAAGTTGTGCACAGAAAGGTATGCTTCAAAAAAGTTAGCGTTTTGCGAAAAACTGCCTATTTTGATTTTGAAAAATTTGGAAACCGAGACTGAAATTACAAGTTTCGCATAATAGTACTCGTAGAGCATAAAAAACCGACGCAAAAGGTCGGAAAAGTCGTTTTATAGTTCAAAAATTTCAAAAATCAGTGTTATTATGACAAATTTCGCAAAATTTTAGTCAAAATTATAATTTTCTAGTTGACATGCAAGACCCTCAAGTATAATTAGGCCAGATAATATTAGGAAATCAGTTTTTCGTAGACGTACAGCTTGGCCAAGAGTTGTTAGAAAATCTATAACTGGTTAGAGAGACGACCCACACACTTCCCACGGGCTTAGTTGGGTCAGTTATCGTTAGAAAATCTATATCTGACTTTTCAAAACTCATTTTCCTCGAGAAACGTCCCACACTTCCCACGGGCGTAGTTGGGTTCTTATTAGAAAATCTTTCAGAACTCATTTTCCCTATTTCCAGACCACCACTACCACCTGCAAGTCGGAATCCTCTATGTTCAAACGCTCAAAACTCTGATTCTGAAGACAAGCTTGACTACGGTAGCCAAAGGAGAGAAACTGATGAAGCTCGAGTCTCGATTCAAGATCGACGACAAGTTTGCCGAGAGCGATTTTGATGAGGGAGGAGATGCTGTGATGAATGCCAAAACTCTTGGCCCAAGAGGACTCGGAGCTCGAGACGAGACTGTCGAATGTGTCAAGGAGTACGCCGAAACCGATGCAGAAGTTGAGTGGAAGTCGGAGCTCGGATGACAACCACCACATAACTGGTCATCGCAGGGACACATTGTCAAGAGCAACTCTGGTCTAGCTGTCAAGCAACTCAAGCCACACGAGAGTGTTGAAATCGTTAGACGCACCGGAGCTGGACAATCTTCAGTGACTCTATTCCGTATCTTCGAAGTTGCTGAGGAATAGATTGTTGTCGATGGAATCAACTTTTCCGAGATTGGTCAGCACGATTTGCGCTCCAAACTGACCATCATCCAACAGGATCTTGTGTTGTTCTCGGAAACACTTGGAAGAGGACATTTGAAAGTCGCTGAAGCAAGACAACCTGAAGGATTTTGCCGAGGGACACTTGGAAAAGCTCGACACTTGATCAACGAAGGAGGTGGCAACATCAGGTAGATATTACAGATTGTCGAGCAAAGTTCAACTTGTGTTTTTAGTGTCTGTCAGCGCCAACTCTCCTCCACAAGCCGCGTCTTCCGGCCCTCGACGAAGCCACCAGCAGCTCTCACCGGCACAACTTCATAGAGTAAATTGACGAATGACCTACGCGTTGTGCTCAACTTTACTGTCCGTCACATTATCAAGCTCGAAACGAATGTACTGTCTGTCGAACTTGTCAAGGAGTGAGTCGAGACGGAGAGTGAAGCCGAGTGGAAGCCGGAGCCCGGAAGATTACCACCGCAAAAACTGGGCATCGTCGTGTTGACAAGCAACTCAACATGGAGATCAAGCCACACGAGAATGAATCGTTGGTCGCACCGGAGCTTGACAGTCTTCAGTGACGACGCTGTTCCGCATCATTGAAGCTGATGGACTGCATGATTGGAATGCACCTTGAGTTCTTCTCTGAAAAATTCGGACGAGGACATTGGGAAGTCGCTGAAGCAAGTCAACCTGACGGATTCTGCCAAGGAACACTGGGAGAAGCTCGACTACTCGTTCACCAAAGGAGGAGATAACAGCAGGTAGACATTACTGTGTGTCAAACCAAATTTAATTTGTGTTTTTAGTGCCAGACAACAACAGCTCTCCTCCACAAGATGCGTGTTTCGATCCTCGACGAAGCTACCGCTGCGACTTCTCGTCTCGTCAACTCAAGCTCATGGAACCCGTCACTTGGCCACCGAAGGCGGAGATATTATCAGGTAGACATTACAGAATGTCGAGCAAAGTTAAACTTGTGCTTCTAGATACCGCCAACGCCAACTCTCCTCCAGAAGAAGCGTGTCTCGATCCTCGATGAAACTACCGCTGCAACGTCTCGTCTCGCCAACTCAAGACTGCTCCAAGTGCGACCAGGATTCTTCTAAATATCTTATATCTGTCATTTTTTTTGCATTTTGCATTATTTTCCTTTACTAGGCATCTTAAGGGTCCCGAACGCGCTCTCGTTGGTGGGGATGGAAACTTCTGATTGAGTTCAGGCATGTAGGAAGTTTTCATTGTCCGCCGACGATCTTTCGAGTGCCTTTGGTGCCCTATAAACTCGATACTGTACATCTCCAGTATCCCCATCTTGTTAAAATCCTGAAAATTTTAGAGCATGCGCGTTGTATCGGTGCCGAACACTCGTTTCCCGGCAGGTTTTAGTGGTCTCCACCTTCTCCGCGAGTTGAGTGCTTTAGTGACTGACACTTCTAGATTACGGTAGGTCGTGGCGAGACCCGCTGACAAAATAGAGTGTGCGCCTTAAAGTTGTAGTAGATTCTCAACTGTTTTCGAGCCGCCGAATCGTGATCTGTAGTCGCCGCGCTAATTTAGACCTCGTGTGAAATTCAGATCTGCAAGCTGGCGCGCATTGTTTTATCAGCTTTTGCTAAAAGTTTTCCTGATAATGGTAAATCGTGGCGAGACCCTCTGACAAATTCTAGCGTGCGCCTTTAATTTTCGATCTAGTTTTCAGATGTATCAGAACGTACGAGTTTTGTACGCGTTTTGAAAGAAACGAGCGTTCTGAAACGTCGGGTTCTCAGTTCTTAGGTTTTTTAGATTCGTCTGATTTATATTCGTCGCGCTAATTTAGAATCACTACAAAGTGGCGCCTGTTGGATCATCAGAGACGAATTTCAATCGAAAAGCTGAACTTTTGCTGAAAAACTAGATCACCCGCTGACAATGTCGGGTCTGGGATTTTCAGGATTTTCAACAAGAAACAGGAAGTGGGGATACTGGAAATGTACAGTATCTAATTTATAAGGGAGCCGAACGCACACGATAGATCGTCGGCGGGGAATGAAAACTTTTGACAGACCTGAAAGCAATCAGAAGTTTCCACCACCACCAACGGGAGCGCATTTGGGACCCTCAAGAATCTGAAAGCCTAGGAAAGAAAAAAATGAAAAATGAAAAAAAAAACATAATAGATACAAGATAATTAGAATGACAAGGTCCTGGTCGTGAAGTCGCACTCGGCGCAGTCTTGAGTCGGCGAGACTGCGCCGTCGCAGCGGTGGGTGTCGATGGCCATCAAGATCAGCGAAGAGTCTGAAAATCACGTATCCTCCCAATTCCCTAAAAGTTTTGTTACCTCTCTGTGGACAACAGCGAGGTCAGCTTCATCGAGACGACTCCTTGGCACATTTGGACGACTTCGGGAGCATCACATCGCAGAGAGGGTAGAGACGAGACGGTAAGGATGTTGCTGGAGTCGTAGTGGCGCAGGAGATTCTGAAGGGCAAATTATGAATGTGTTGTGAACTTGGGAACTTGCGAACTTCATGATGGAGCGGCTTCCTGTGACCGAAGTGTCCCTGCTCGGTTCCAGATGCTCGCTGACTCCTTGTACTCGATGCTCCGGATGGTTGACTCCTGGTGCTCTTGCTGCTCCGGACACTTGATGACTCCTGCTGCTCGTCGACGAAGATGTAGTTGAACTGGAGGTGTAGATCGGTCGGTGTGCAGGAGACGATTCTGGAAGTTCACTAGGAAAGCGCGGTATCTGCCCAGTTAGTGGTATAAACCCCAAAAAGCACCTTTTCGCTTTTTCGCTCACTTCTCTGCACATTCCCAAAACCCCCATTCACTCTAATGAACAATCCCAACACTCTATTGTTTCACTAAACTTTCCCAAGATTCCTATTCTCTCTCATGCCGTTTAGTCAAGGGGTGCCTCCTACAAGTTCCTCACAAGCTCCGTCTTCTGTAGTATGAGCAAGATTCCGGATGAACAGATCCCTTTCAATGTTACGATCCCAATGAACAGATCTCTCTCAATGTTACGATCCCGAATCCCATCAAGCCGACCACTTCCAAGTTCTGCTCCCGAAGAACTTATACTTTCATTGGGTTGCAAGCACACGATCCCCTCCCTCCCCTGTGATGTGATTTGATCTAGCTCAAAGATCAAAAAGCCCATTGGGCATTAACGCACCGTCGTTGCAGTGGAAAGGGACTGACTAAATTTAGAAATCCTACACCCTACACCCAACACCTATTCTAAAACACCCAACACTCGCCTGATAATCCTCTACGCTCCGTCTGCTCGTCCATCCGTCCATCTCCGATCCGTGTCGATCTCGGCCTGGTTGCTCCTGCTTGAGCACACGGTGAGTGCTTCCTCCTCTTTCCACTGGCTTCCGCGAGTCGGTGAATGGGTGGACGAACGGCTTGGCTCTTTTGAGGATTGGAGGGCTGAAAAATAGGAGGTGATTAGAAAAAAGGATGTTTGATGCAAAAAGATACGGAAAGATGAGAAGAGAGACAAAAACAATAAGAATACGTGGCAAACGGGAAGGGAAAGGGAAGAGTACAGGGGCGCGCCTTCGCCAAACAGTAAGAATACGCGAAAGAACGACAGAAGTGACCCCAGGAACAGCGAACAAGAGAAGAGCTCGCCAAATGAACTGGGACGGGTGATCTGAATGAGAGGGGCGAGGTCACCCTGTTCGCGGGTGCGCCATTGCGAGATCAAAACGAGAGGGGTGCACTCGTTGCAATCGGCGGAGAGGTCAAATTATCAGAAAGGAAAATTTGGTAAGTGAGAGAGGCTGAAAACAAAAAACCAAGTGGAGAAAGAGCGGAAATTTGGATGTTTTGGTTTTTCTCGTGGAATAGTTGAAATTCGGAGAAGTTAGTCATTGTGAACTGTCTTGAAATATATTTGTGACGTGCGGTCGCTTGGCGGGTGGGTCAAACTCCTATCTAGAAAGGACCATGCGTCGCAAGTGTGAAAGATGAGAAACAGAAAACAAAAGTGAAGATAGAAGGAGACTTGGCAGTTTTGCGGGTTTCTTATGGAATTTAGTTGAAATTTGGTTGTTTTAGAAAGAAAAGCAGTCAGAAAACAGTCACTTTGCACAAAAACTGTTTGAAAATCTATTATATATGAGAAACCTCTAAAAATGGATAAAAATGACAAATAGGCTGTCAACTGTTCAAAAAAATGAAGAAAGAAAGGAAAATGAGCGAAAAAACGGGTATTTATAGTGATGGGGGGCGGAGTCGGACTTGGAGATCAAAAATAAGCGCCACAAATAGAGGTCAGTCAGATAAAAAAAATAGAGGTCAGACAGATAAAATTTTTTTATTGAAAAATGCTGAAAAATCAGCAAAACGTAAAGGCGCACGCTTGTTTTTGTGAGCGGGTCTCACCACGATCTACCGTAATATAGTGTGTTTTTGGCGAAATACGAGTTTTGTTATGGCAAATTGATGAATTCAAGGTTGGATTCAGCTGAAATTTTCAGAAATAGGTATGCGTTTTTTGAAAAAAAAGAAACCGTTATACATTTTTAAGTTCGAAAGCAATTTAAATTGAAAAACCCCCCGAAATAAAATCCGCATTGTGGCGTAGTTGTGTGTGCAGACACACTATATTTGCACAAAGCCAACAATTCCATCAATGGAAGAATTGTCCAGTCTTCCGGGCTTCTCCCGGAATCTTGCTAGTATTCATAAATGGAGATTGACGACTGCATCCGCGAGAATATCCCCTGGTCGAATCTGTCTCCGGATATCAAAGTTATTCTGGGCAACTCCTCAAAAGAGTATGAGAAACGAGTCGTCGAGTACTCCATTCAGAATCAGCTGAGATATAAAGGAAATTTGAGTATGTTTCTTGTTTGTTTTGTCTCTCTAACTTTATTTTTCAGTCCGACATGTCAAAAAAAGCGAGGAGGCATACTACGAACAGCTGATGCGGTTTTCCGAGTCGCATCTGATGCTCTTCCCGTACCATCTCTCCGATATTATTGTCACGGAGCTCCGGATATCCCCATTCAGCTATTATGTCAACATTTTATCAGTATGTTTATACATTTGATAGTATCTTTCACACAAACTTTCCAGGAAATGCTAAACACCGAAAAATCCTACGATTCGTTGCCCAATTTCACAGCAGCAGACGCCATGCGGTTACTAGGAATCGGCCGGAATCAGTATATCGACCTCATGAATCAGACACGCTCTAATCGGAAGTTTCTCCGTCGCAGCAAAACTGCGAAAGAGCTGTTGCCACAGAAACCCGCAAAAATGATCATCGAGTCGTGGTGGATGACTAATGCCGGCTCAATCCTTGAATCTGACGTGAAGACCTTATCAGAAGATGAAAAGCAAGTTATTGATAACTTACTGGACAACGGCGCTGCTCCAGCTGGCCTCCTGAAACAGTCCGTAGTCACTTCTCTTTACGACAGAGGTCTCGTCTACTTCAATGTTCCTGTGGACCAGAATGACTATGTCTACGTGGCTCCCTTGGATGGGTTCGTGATGAATCGAGTACTCGGTGACTATTTTGAAACTCTACTGTACAAAATCTTCGTGGCCATCGACGATCAGACCACTGTTCTAGAAGTGAGTTGTTTTTGTTTGAACCAATAGTGCAAAAAAGTTTGCCCTCCAGATGTCTCAAATCCTGCATATAAACATTGAACTTGTGAAGAACGCAATCTCCCTCTTCTGCCGCTTAGGATTCGCTAAAAAACGAGTCACCGGAGCCGAGAACCTGACAATTCACACATCTTGGAATTTGCCGTCGGCTGTGTCGTCTCCAATGTCTCCCACTTCCCCGATGTCGTGAGTCTTGCTTTTTTCGTACCATAATTATTAGAAAATCTATGCCAATTGACCTCAGACTGAGTTTTCTTTTTTTCCAGAAGCATGATAACAAGTGTCTCCGAAGAAATGAATGAGTTGACAACTACTCTTCTGCGAACCGATGATGACGACACTGAAGAACTTCTTTCTCCAGTTTCTGAAGATCCATCTCTACGAGCATCCTCTCCTAACCCTTCCATCAACAACTCGGTGGAGTCGTTTCAAGGACTGACAGTCTCCCAAAGCAATTCTGACGTTGGTGGTTCAGTCAATCGAGCCGGTTTCATCTTCGACTCAACTCTCACTGCTTTTCTGATGATGGGAAACCTATCCGCGTCACTAAAAGGACATGCGGTTGCGTTGTTCGAAGTTGGAAAACTAGCCGATGAGCAGATGAAGGACTTCCTAGAGCAGTTGGAAAGTGTGAATCAGTTTGCGGAAGGAGATGCTCAACGATATTCTATGCACGCAACTGCCCTGCTGGATTCACTGAAGAGCTTGAGGCAAGAACGAGAAGCTGATCTGGTTCGAGGAGAAAGTTTGTTCACATTGGATGAACGGATACGTCAGCGAGTTCTTGCCAAAAGTTACGGAATTCTTGTGGCAATGGCTCCTCTCTCCCTGGAAGCCTGTGCTATTCCTGTTGACTCCGTCCCTTTCATTGGCCCTCCAAATGCTGAAACATGTTCCCCCTGGTTCCGTCTGGCCATCTACGCAGCTTGTGGAAGTGGTCCTTCGAGTGTTTTGCTTCCTCACGGACATCGCCTCACCACCACGCCGCCAGTTCTTCAGAAGCAAATCGGCACGAAGCATTGTCGAGTTCTAGTTTCCAGTGCCAAACACGAACCGCACATTGTCAGTGCCCAGAATGCTCTGTTTGCATTGAACGACATGCTTGTATATTCATCGATCTTTGTACAATCTTATCCACCGGAGAGCACCGATTTAGACAAACTGGTTCATGTTCCTTTCCCATTTAGTGAGGAAGAGTTGCAGTGTGAAGGTAAGAATCAACGCCTCCCACAGGACTTCATCAAAGTGTTTTCAGAATCTTTCTGTAATCACCCAGCAGTTCGTAAACTCCGTGATCTACTTGGATTGGACAACATGGCCGGCTATGTGATCCTCATGAAGAGAAAAGTTGAGCTGAAGGCCACTCCGAGTTCTGATATCAGTGGAAGAACAAAAACAGAAAGCAACATAATGCAGGACGTGTCTGTGACTCCTGATGGGGAGCTGATAACGAAGTTGCTTCCGGGTAGCAGTTTTGGTGACTTCGAACTGCTTGATTGTGTCTTCGGAGTTCCACTGTTCCACTCGCTTCTCAATGAACTCATCTGCCAGAGAATCATCTCGCATGGTCTTCTAGAGCAACAAAAGTAAGTTTTTATAAAGTTATCCGTTGAAACTTCTGATTTTCAGTCGTGCAAACATTCAAACATCTAACAAGAAGGTTGTGGAATTGATAAACGAATTGATAGAAAAGTCCAACAACGGGCTCACTAAGGTAATCGTGCCAACACCAGATTCTCAAGTTTCTAACCGATTCCTAGTTCCAGAGCTCCCAACTATTCGCCGACGGCGATCAACGAAACGCTCAAATCGTGCCCCCTGTTCGCGCCATTGTCTTCGATTCTAGTCAGAAAAATACTATTGCTTATGGGTCAATTTGATAGCTTCCATTATAAATAAACTGTGATAATGTGTAAAATCATCAGGTTTATTAATTCAAAGTGACTAAAAACACCCGTAAGCATAGATAAGAATGAGGTACAAGATGGATCAAAAGTCGTAGTGATTGTAAGTAGAGCTAGGCTTGGAAGATCCCATGGAGAATCGGAGGAATTGCTCGTCTTCAATGTCTTGCATGTGAGGTGTGATGGATCCCCCATCTGAAGGTTGAAAATTACTAATCTCCTTGAGAAAATATCCACTTACAATTAGAAGAAACCAGCTTGCTAGTCTCCAAGGACCTTCTGCTCCGCGAACTGTTCCGACTTCTGTTGTCTTTGGGCGAAGAGCACAATCGAGTGATGATGCACGCCGAGAGCACTACAATAGCAGCCATGCTCACCGCAAGAACTACACACATCGCCGCCTTCTCCTTGTTTTGCTTGAGGAATTCCAAAACTTGCATGAGATCGTGAACAACTCCCACCAGATTTGGCTCTACACGCTCGGTGATCGGTGGTGGATCCCTTGGATTCATTCGGTACTCATCATGGGTTACGTAACTGGCGTCATTGGCAATCTGATGAACTGACGCATCCGTTGTCACTGGTTCACTATCCAGAACTTGCTCCCACTGATTTTTATCGTTTACATCTTCGAAGAACTTGTCTTCTTGATGCTTTTGAGACGCAGCTGCTTCTTTCAAGTACGTCTCCAACGACTCCAGTTCTCCTTTGATGGCTTCCTCGGAGAAGATCTCTTCGTTTACTGCAAATATTTTTCATTATCTTGTTTCTAGAGATTTCCCCCATACCACAAACATAAACAATGTGAAGATGACCGTGTCTACAGTGCCCCTTGATTTCATCACTCTTCAAAATACAACTTTCCTTCGCATGACACAGAGGTAACACTTGTGGAAGAACATCCGAAACGCACTCTGAAATTGAAACAATTGGTCCCTTCATCCACAATTCTGTTCCCCCAACTATGACACATCTAATTAGCTTCTAACCCTCTCCCTTCCCGATAAACAGTGGGTTGCCGAGAGACGCAGACTCAGTCCCACTCCCAATTGTCTTTGGAAGTGAAGAAAGAGCCGGAGCCCTTGAAATGAAACGGGAATGAGGGAAGAGGGGAACACGAGAGGAAGGACACAACAGAATACGCAAGTGGGTCGATACTTCCGATAGCCCAAGTGAGCAGAAGCAATGGGAGAGTGAGATGATGTCTGTTGAACTTACCATAACGAACTTCGTCTTCTGAAGAACACTGTGGAGTAGTTTTCATCTGTGCAGAGTAGACAGCTAGACGGCGTCCTTCCCGACACTGTAGATGAAATTCCGGACGTGCGGGATCTGATGGTTTTGGAGTACAGAAGGTCTCCTCATCAAATGACACAGGCATGCATCCATATGCCATCTGAAGATACTTGGAAGTCGTTGGACACGGATCATCCTCGAAGGTGTTCGAGTCGACGACCAAGGTACACTTGCGACGTTTGTCGCAGAGCTCCGAGATTCTCTGAAACACTCGATCATCATTGAAAAGTTATGTGTCATCATCCATCATCTCCACAGCTATCCAGTTACACCTACCGTGTGTGCTTGGATCACGTCACAAGTACTCGAGTGACGAAATGCCAATGCATCCGTCGGATTTGGTTGAGATTTCCTTCCAGCATGCGGGGGACACAGCTCGTTTTCCGGTACAACCCTTCCGTAAAAGCCAGTTTGCATGGAGATCTGTGTATTCCTGGGGCAGCTCAACGTGATCCTCTCTCCATCGCATGCTTGCACTCTGTTTGATCTCAACGATTCCTTTAGGATTCCTAAAAAACATTGTTGAAGCTTTAGTGCCAGGTGTATAAGTGTTATGTTTGTTCAAGTGCTGCTTGGTACGAGGTATTATTACCACATTTTATTTATGCGAAGCCGTTCACACTCAAACTTTTCACAGCGAGGCGCGAGTGACTCTGAACTTTATGGGGTCTCTTTTATGCCCCCTCTTTCTCTGACACCGCCTAATTCACTCGTTTTACTCGGTTTTGTCGGGGCCAAGCGGTCGAGTGAGAAAAAGTTTAAGTGCCGACGGACAGGGCGTTGACCTCGGTCCATCAAACTTTTTGGACAGAAAGGAGTTTTGAATTGGAACTATACGAAGGACCGTTTAGTATACATACAGCTGTCTTTTATATGTCACAAGCCATTCCTGTTCATAGCTGGAGAAGCTGGGGTAGCAGCTGGCGGCCCTAGCAATTAGGTTTAGAATTAGCTCAATCTGTCAGGCCAACAAAAATGTCTAACTGAGAAACAGCTCATGCAAACCTACCAAGACGGGCCTGAACAAGTTGAGCTGCTGAAAGGATCCCACTCATTTTTGCATTGCACTAATTTATGCCCCTTGTACTTCCGATGGTTCTTCCCGCCGATGAGAAGACATTGAATATGTGCATATTTTAAAATACACAAGTGTCATACACATCTAGAATTCATTTTAAGCGTACACATTTGATTAATGCAGTTGTGCTTTTATATGACAACCTGGGATCGGAACCAGGACCGCTTGATCTTAGGTTGGAGAACCCGAAATTTGACTCCTCAAAGCCACCGGAAAGTGCATTCTGAATGTCTTTGGTTGCGTGAGCACACCTGCTCGTTGAGCTGTGTGGGAATACCACTTCCTACATTCATGAATTTCGTAACACTCGATTCGGAACAAGGACTTGTTGTTGTTGTTCAAACGGAAAGGACCAAGGAGTCGGGGACAGAGAGTTCCAATCATCGAAATGACTCCAAGAAATTCCCATAAAATTGTAGCAAATAGTGAAACAACTCCTGGACTCTCCACCCGGCTCCTCACGTTTTTTGCGTGTGGAGTACTAGGTTAGATGAGTGTAAGAAATTGCGGGCGCAATATCTGCCGAGATACGAAGACACGGGTTTACGGGGGGACCCGGTCATGCAACGGGGATCGCTAATGGCCGTGTGGCAATTGACAGAGGAAAGATGCCGGCGAAGGAGGAGGAAGCAGCCGGCTGGGCGCTCAAAAAACAAGATGAATCGGGTCGAAAAGCGGAAAGAGCGCCGAGAGCGAGGTGATGAGGAATGCAACTTTACGAAATTTAGAACACCTTTGAAATCGGTTGTGAGGGTATGCTGACTGGTCCCTTATCACAAAACTATATGGCTACCGACAAAAGCCACATCGGAATGGTATCACAATCAATGTATCTCTTCGCTTGACCTCCACTGACAGTGAGAGTCTGTCCGCTTGATATGTTTATAATATCTCCCCGACATCTTCTTATCCTACTCGCCCGGTCACAGCATTTGTTTATACATTGCACTTGATGAGGCTTATTACGCCGTCTGCTCATCCGGGAGGTCTGGTGTCCGGTGCAACAAGGGGTAAAGTCACCACCAAAAGAAGTGTTCGGTTTATGGGATTATCTACTGCGGATGTTTAGAAAGTTCAGAAGTAGAAATTTCTCGGTTCTTATGTTAGGTTCGGAATATCGAAAACCGACACCACAATTTTCTCATCCACGAAGGGAAGAAATTCGCGCGTAGATTGATGAATGAGACTGGTTAACGATCTCATTAGAAATGTGAAAGGTTAAAAGTAAGGTCAGGTTTTATGAAAAAACAATCTCACCTTCAATTGGGGTTGCCTTGTAATCGTTCATGAACCCATTTCTGATCTTCCCTTGGAGTGGTGAGAATAGAAATAAAACGGAGAATAGAGTGACGATTCGGGTCATGTTCACATTAGAAACTTGTTGAGGTCAACTTCTAAAAGTAAGACTATGATTAGGTTAAACTGAGTTGCAAAAACGACAAGAGCAGTGGAGAAAGAGTAAAGGGAAGCAGAGAGTGTCGTCAAAACACTTGTTCCCTTGCAAGAGTGAGGGGCGGAGTCCGCTGGGAGGCGTCTCCGCCCTCTCCCTCTCATGGAGGCATCCAAGTGTTTTTGGGTGTTCAAGGTGTCAATTGGGAGGGGTAAGATGTAATATGATACGGAGGGGAAGTAAACGGGATGAGTTGCGAAGAGAAACAAATGATTTGGCAACAGGCGGGAGGGAGATGCCGGGCGTGCAATCGATGTAAATACCCTCGAATGATGCAGGTGGCAAAGGACCGCTGTAGTACATAAAGCCGGGAGGAGCTGTCTGCACGTGACAATCTGTCATGTTCAGGTTTCAGTTTCAGAGCAGAAAGTTGAACTTTGAATTCCTTCTTTCTTCCTCGCTACTTTCCGCAACTCAAAGCGGGCACACGGACCTCGCTTCCCCCTCCTTTCTTCTGAAAATCCGATTACCACTTGAATAGAGGGAACGAAAGCCGATTTACCTTTTCATTCTTTCCAATGTACAACGGGACTCTTTCAGTGATACTCAAAGTGGACTTTCACTCCTCTTTGTACTTGTGCCTAATTTGCATACTAATTACTATTGCCCATATACTAGTAGTAGTCTGGGGTTAGTTGAGTTGTGTACATCATGTAAGCTGCGGTTTTCCCACGCAAGGTAGCTGAAGTTTGAAGAGAGCTGGTGGATAGTATAGTTGGTATATTTATGGTGAGAAGGGAACAATAGTAGTAGATTGGATTTGATATGATTTTCATACAATTTTCTAACAATGGAATCTTCAAATCCAATGATAAAGCCACGAATGAATCACTCTGACACCTCCCCATCTTTTGGATCTCATCATCATCCATCATCTAACCCATTCCACAGCGAGAAAGAAGAGATTCTCAAGAAAAGGATCAAGGAAAAGTACGCTTCATGGAGATCTGGGATCCGCGGAGCACCACACTGAACAGTGATAGATTGGCGTCGTCAGCTGTTTTGCATAAATTAGTTTGTGAAAAGAACGAAATACATCCAAATTTTCGGTTCTCCTGCTCGTTCTTGTGCCCGTTGTCGCCACATCACATCACCATCCCGAAGAATGGCCTCTCGAAAGTGACAAGTGTTCAGGAGAGTGGGGGAATGCGCGAAAGTGTAACTCTCACGGGTTCAAGGACGAGGGAATTGGGGAACAAAACGTTTTGTGACTCCATAAATGTGTAATTGTACCCGGGCCTTCTCATCAATTGGGGGCTCCATGAATTTCTTGTTAGTTAGTTACTAATCGAATCCCATGGCTCACGCGCAAATTATAATTGGGCCTTGTCCTCCGAAACAAAACAACGGGAACAACAACAACAATAGCACGTGAAACTATGGACCACGCGATGACGTGTAGTCTTATCATTCCAACTCAGTCTCTCGGGCGATCCTTCAATTCAAGATTCCGATAATTCGCTTTATTGTCGTTCAAGTTTCATCGGAAGAATGGCAGCGCCCGAGTTGGTTCAACTGAACCCTGGAGCCACGGTATTTGACAGAAGTTTCCAGGAAAGTTAATTTGAAGCTTTAGGTCGAGAGATGGACTATCATGAAGAAGTTGGGAGAAGGAGGTTGTGGAGCTGTCTACTTGTGCAATGACGCTACTGGAAAGTACGCTCTGAAGGTCGAGGCGATCTCCGAGCAGATGCAAGTGCTCAAGATGGAAGTGCTGGTGCTCGGCGAGCTGACCAAGCGTGGAAGTCGTCACTTCTGCAAGATCGAGGACAAGGGAAGATACGGGAATTTCAACTACGTAGTCATGACTCTCGTCGGGAAATCCCTCCAGGATCTTCGCAAGGGAACCCCTCAACAGTCGTTGAGTCTTGCGTGCTCGTTGAGTTGTGGAATCCAGGCACTGGAGGCGTTGGAAGATCTGCACAACATTGGCTACTTGCATCGTGATGTGAAGCCCGGCAACTACACCATCGGACGTGCTGAGCTCAATGAGCTGCGCAAAGTGTACATCCTGGATTTCGGAATGGCTCGCAAATTCACTGACAACAACGGTGTCATCCGCAAGCCGAGAGCTGCGGCTGGATTCCGTGGAACCGTTCGCTACGCTCCGATTGCTTGCCACAAGCAGCAAGAGCTTGGAAGGTTAGTGAAGACTTTCAGATTCATCGGATCCCGATTATTTTCTTTTTCAGAAAAGACGACGTCGAGACATGGCTGTACATGCAGGTGGAGCTCACCGTCGGACGTGTTCCGTGGAAGGAGATCACCGACATCAACCAGGTCGGACAGGCCAAACAGAACATCCGCAACACGCCCGACAAGATGTTCGTCCATCCGTGCCCTGCCAACGAGCTCAAGCAGATCATGACGATGATCGACAGCTGGGACTACTTTGCGGATCCCAACTACGCCGAGATCTACAGAGTAAGGCTTGAATCCTGAGCAGTTGATAATCTTAAGTTTTCAGCTGATGAAGCAGGCTCTTCAGAACTGCGGAAAGCCCGAATTCCCGTACGACTGGGAGCCAGGAATGCCAATCAACTACATGGTCAAGTAAACTGTTGAAGGAACAGAAAGATATGATTTGATAGCGTATAATCACGGATGTCAGTATAATGGTTTATGTTGGAATGAAATGGAGAAGGTTATGTATTGTGTTGTGTTTTATTTAATGTTATCTGAGGTGGCTGGATAGCCAATATCTTTCTATTACTTGAATAAGACATAGATTTTCTGAGAATCACTAGGCTACGTGTGCTCGTTGGATGTTTGAAGGACCTCTCATCAACCAGATAGATTTTCTAAAAAATAATTGACCTGGATGTGCTCGTGGGATATTAATGGTCTTCTCCCTAACCAGATATAGATTTTCTAAAAATCACTAGCCTAACTGTTCTCAAAATTTTCTAAAGATCCTATCCGCTTTCTTGGGAAATCTCTTTTCAAACGTCCGCGCTTTTTTTCGGCGTAATTTCGGAGTGTCGTACTGAGAAAAAGTAAACTTTTTCCTCCCATTTTTTTTTCATAAATGCTTCAAAATCGGGTATTTTTACGGCATGCCGTTGCCAAATTTGCATCATCATCAGCTGCAGTTCGCAATGAGAGCCAGGTACGTCTTTTTTTCAATCTTCCAAGCATATCATGCGTTTAGCATCAAGAATCTCGTCCAAGTGCAATTACCGCTGTGAATGCTCTGACAAACGCTCGTTCGATTGTCCAAATTTCAGCGAAACAGAGTACACCGAAAAGATTCCGGTAAGAATACATCCTATTGTTAAAAATTTACTATTCTCGATTACAGACGCGAGTTCAATTTACCACAGAGTGCGATCGATGGGCTCCGGAATGCTATCGTCACTTGCGACCGCCCCGCCAAACAGTTACAAAATGAAGCTGATCAGCTGGCGAAAAAGTTAGAGCAGAGAAGGTTTCCAGAATCGCCAGAAAAATTGAAGAAAGTGCGAGATGAAGTGAAGAGGAAGCTGAAAAGCGGAAAGAAAGGTGAAATAACCGACTTCGACAAAGAGGCTTTTGGCGGGAAAGTTGTATGTTTTTCATTAATTTGACCCATATTCTATTCAATTCCTTCCAGCAAGAAGCTCAACAATACGAGTTAAGGAACGAGGTGGACAGAATAATGAAAAAAGCATCTTTCAACTGGAAGCCACTGGAAATCACATCGAAAGAAGCCGCCGGTGCTTATTCTCTTGCCAGGTTGGCTCCAAACTACGCTGAAGTGTCACGGTGCCTCGAAGAGTTTAACGCAGTCCCTGATTTTCAACCAGAGACGATTCTTGACTACGGAAGTGGAAGCGGAGCAGCTTTTTGGGCTGCCACTGGAAGGTGGCCAGGAACGAAAGAGGTCACGATGGTGGATGTATCAGATGCGATGACCAAGTTTGCAATGGATTCCATGAGAGTAGGTTGTGTTTTATTCTCTCTGAGATCATAGATATGTTTGCAGAAAGATCCAAACATTCCTGCCGAACTAGACAACGGGAAACCGTTTGTTCATGATAATGTACACTTCAGACGCCATCTGATTCCATCTCTTCAGACTACTTACGATCTCGTCATCGCTCATCGTGTTCTCTGCGAAATTGGCTCTTCAGAAACCCGATTACAACTAATCGAATCTCTGTGGAAACGAACAAATCGCTATCTTGTACTTATTGAATCCGGGCAATCTGGAGCTTTCGGAGGAATCCTCGAAGCCCGTGACTTCCTGCTCACTCAGGGTTCCACTGTGGATTATCAGAAGTTGGTCAGAACGCTGGAGGAGAAGGTTATGCTATCACCGAAGGTTATGAAGATTGTGGAGGACTACAACTTGAGTGACT
This sequence comes from Caenorhabditis panamensis, assembly GCA_900883565.2. Classification (NCBI taxonomy): domain Eukaryota; kingdom Metazoa; phylum Nematoda; class Chromadorea; order Rhabditida; family Rhabditidae; genus Caenorhabditis; species Caenorhabditis panamensis. The sequence continues at coordinate 247,776 of LR538426.1, read as the reverse complement.
ACGAAAAGTTTTTGATGCTACAGGAAGTGGTGCCTCCTGGTGAGAATGTCCCGACTCTTCTTCCAACTGCAACAGTTATGGCGCCTTGTCCCCATGACTTGGGTTGTCCGCTCGGAGTCCACAATGCTTGTACCTTCACCACAAGGTTTCAAACAATCCGAGCCGATGGAAGGAAGTCTGACAAGTGAGTTGAACTCCAGAAAAATGAGTTTATCTAATTTTGTTTTCAGGGAATCCGATGGCACTGAAGTTTCCAAGTTCAGCTTCATGATTCTGGAGAAAGCCCCAAGACAGATCAATCAGCACACAGATCGAATTCTGAAAAACCGGAAGTTAGGAGGGCACGTCACATGCGACGTTTGCACTGCTTTCCGCGGAATCCAGCGAGTGACGTTGTCGAAAAAGCACGGAGAATTGTACACGTCGGTAAGTCCCAAGAGGCAGTGCCAATAAGCTGTCACTCATCGTTAATGGGTCCGCTCTTTTCCCGTGTCTAGTTTAGAAGTTTAGGAAAATGAGAGCTTTGTGTTGTGCAACCTATTCCTTTTCTTCCGGATGGGGTAAATATAGAATGATGCACCCATAAACTAAGGGCAGCACTCATAAAACCGAATGAATTCCATATGATGTCAACGCATGTCTCATCAAGTTTTAATCAACTATGTTCAGGTTCGTGGCCGACGCGATGGCGACATCCTCCCGATCAACCTGCGAACCGTCACCTCTTCCGGAATGTTCGACATTGACAATTGAACATGCAAAATGAGCTAGTATATACGGTTTAGTGTAGATGTAGAAGTCCTGTTGTTCTGTTTCTGTTTCCCCCTCCCCCGTTTGTTCAGCTGTTTCCTTTCAAATTTCTCATTCTCTTCTCCACCTCCAAGTTTCCTTGTTGTTGTTGCATTTCTGTTTGATGAATCATCCATCCACATTCTTCTCTCCTTCTCTCACCGCTATCCCGGCTTATTATCGAGTTTTTCTGTCTCCGCTTCGAAGAACGCAAAGGATACAATCGCGAGCGGTTGCCTTGACAACTCAATTTCCGCGATTCCTAATTGTAGGGTCTAGGCGGAGGCGTACTTGAGATGATATCCGATAGGACTGGCCTAGGAGGCGGAGAGGATGGGAAAGAGTGTGCTCATTGAGCACAGCTGCTGCCACTCGCCGTTTCCCCATACGCTTGGAACCCGTTTGTGTTTCGTTCAGAGCTGTACTGACCAATTGGAGATAGATTTGTGTTTTAGGAAACCTCTGTTTTGCTGAATTTAGAAAGCTCTAGCTTTAAAATTTGATCTGAATTCCCTTTTTCAAAAATTACAAAAATGTTTGCTTCTGTTTTCAAAAGTTTGCTCTACTGGGCGCGCGCAAAATTTTTTTGAAATTTTTCATTTTCTGATGCAAATGCGCTCCAGCGCAGCGAAAACAAATTTCCTTTTTTTTCTAGAAATTTCTCATTTTCATTTTCTTCGTCGATGACGCATCGCAAGCAGTCGTTTCCCGTTCTCTCTTTCGTTTCCATGCTCACGATATTTTCCATCTTTCTTTCCCCATTTCATCCCGCAATATGTTCCCTTTCCGTCCCTAATATCGTCCATTTACGCGCTCGCAACATTGCGAAAGAGACATGGCCAACAAACACACTTGAGGGGTTAGGAATCAGAAGGAGAACACCGTTTTGGAGGAGGAAATACCAAAAGTAAATAGCCGCCGGCGCCTTTTCTCTCTCACTCGGTTCTCCCGGCGGCTACTCGGAATACTTTTTGTTGTTTGTCCCTTTCCCTCTCTGATTACTGTTTTTCGTGAAATCACAAGCGTGAAGCTGTTTTCGCTGAATAAGCCATTTCGCTCCATTCGCAAAGATAGTCGTAGCACAGTGTAATAATGCGTATTTATGAACCCATCAATCAAAACCAACTTGCACAACTCAACTACCGCCTTCTCATTCATTCCATTCATTTCCTGCGATCGGTCTGTGAAATAGGTCGTGAATCACAGAGTCGCAGATGACAATGTTCTCTATCCCCCGCGCCGCCGTGTCGGGTGGCGTTGCTGGCTGCTTCCCATTATAATTAGTGTCATGATGCGATCATCCCAATTGATTACTCAATAGCAGCCATTCCTAACATTTCATCATTGGTAGCGTCGTGGCTCTTACGACTTCTGAGGCGCTCATTGCCAGTCTCTCTTCTTCTTTTCTGCGAGTCTGTGCGTTTCCGAAGCAGTGGAACTACGAAAAATCCACTGCTTCCCCCTAATTATACACTTTTTCTTGGACTCAAGGCCTTTGGCAAGGCACACAGAATGGCCTTCTAACCAAATTGGCTCCGATTTTTGATTGACATTCCGTCTTTCTCCTCCTCCCAAAGGGTTAGTTATTCACAAGAATGACGGTTGGGTGTGCGAATTCATACTGACGCCGCGCTTCGGATTATAATAAATTCCATGCTAACCAGTCAACGTCGTCTGCCCGAATTTCGTGTATCTGTGGCCCATATGGCGCCGTTAAACGAACGTCAAGAATCGTGTAGAGACACAGACGGCCGGATTGGTGATATTTCTGTTTTTCGGGCCGGCGACCCTGCCACCGACACTCGCTCCTCGTTCTCTTATTCCCACTCATTCACTCGCTCACAAACACTCACACTTTCACTCTCCACCACACACACTCGTCCCGCTCACACATGCTCCCCATTCCCTTTGGTATGGCGCCTCTCGCATTCGGAACACAAAATGTATTTTCTCTCCGTATTCCTGTTACTTTCTTTCTTTGTCCATTGCCAAACATAGTTCCCGATTCTTGCAGATGTCAGAGGAATACATCAAGTCGTCCAAAGCCTGCGTCTACGTTCTTGGCGGATCAACCAGCAACTCGTCGTTGCTCGACTTCGATGGCGTCTACATCCTGGATGGAGGTGTTTCGGAGAAAGCCACCGGGTTCGTGGCTCATGTGCGGAACGTCAGCGCCGTGCTTCTCTCCGCTCCAACCCAGAGCAATTTGGGCACGGTTGGTGCGTTGGTCGAGCAGGTGCGTGTCCTAATAGCTAGTTCTCATTCTGATTTATGTTCGTTGCAGGATGGAGTTGTGCCTGTCTACACCAATACCAAGCCGCTGAAGACAGCGAAGCCAGGCAGCAGTGGAGAGGAAGTGAAGAAGATTCATGAGGCAAGCGCCAAGTTGATTACTGTGGAAACTCCAGTTTTCTCTCCGAAGTACCAGCCGTACATCATCTACCAGTCTGCTTACAAGGGAGTCCTCTCGCTCTACGTGCTCGCTGGAGATGCCAAAGACGCTGAGGCTATCACGAAGGCCTTGGCTTCTGGGAACGAGAATGAGGTGGAGAAGGCTGCTGCCGAGCACGGGACTATCGGTGTGCTGCTGTGGAGACCAGCCAAGAAAGACGACACTGTCATTCGAGTTCTCATTTCGGGTTAGTATTTCGAAATTCTTCTCATATAATGCTCCCCTCGTCGACGAGGAGTCGTCCAGCGTGCCATATTGCGAAACACCATTCAGAAGTTGTTGACTGAACCAATTATTTTGTGTTATAGGAACCAGCTCTGCCGTCCGCATCCAGCAAGCTCTCGACAAGGCTGCCAAGCACCTTCCGTTCCTCAACGTTGCCAATGTGAAGTCGAAGGATGCTCTTTCTGATATCCCAGCTCCAACAGTGTCCGGTCCTCGTCCAGCCAAACCAACAGCAGCGGCCAGACCAACACCACCGTCCTCCGGAACCCGCCCAGCCGCTGCTCCTGCACGTGCTCCACTTCGTCCAGCTACCACAACCGCTGCACCACCAGCTCGTCCAACAACTGGAAGACCAGCCACTTCCGCTCGAGCTCCTACTGCTGCTGCGAAAGCTCCACCCGCTGCCAGAGTTCGCCCTACACCAACCAGCGCCCCATCTGCGGCGGCGAAGAAAGCTGCTCCACCAACTCGTGCTGCCCCAGCCGCTTCCCGCTCGTCCGCAGAATCGGTGGCTCAGAAGAAGACTGTGGGAAAGGTTCAGGGAGCCGCTCCGTCAAAGTCGACTGCTCCAGCTGTCGGAAAGAAGGAGCCAGTTGGAAAAGCTGCCCCAGGAAAGGTTAGTGATATTCTGGCTTTCTTATAGACGATTTTCTGTTAGCTTTCCGAAACATGCTTGTCCGGCTTTTTTGCTTTATTAGCAGTGTCGTTGTTTTTAGAAGCCATCTCCGCCCCCATCCGTTGTCGCTGCTCCTCCAGTCCCAGTAGCTCCAGAAGTCCACCTTGACGACTCGGTGGTCATCGTATATGAAAGCGTTGATAACACTTCCACTGGACCGATGGATATCGTCGTCATCCCACCAACTCCAGAGCCACCACGCGTCGACGAGCAAACGGTTGAGCCAAAGGTACTGTAACTGTCAGGAAGCACTATGCTTGTCGCTATTGTCCAGCACTTTGTGTCTCTAAATATTGTGGTACGTGATGGTATTGGTGACTTTCAGGTGGAAGTTGAGGATGTCGAGCCGGAGATTCCATCACCGGTAGACGCCTTCAAAAAGCCGGAACCGACTCCTACGGTTCCAGACGAGGAGCAGAAGCCAACTCCTGCAGCCCCAGCTGCTCCGGAAGACGAAAAGTCGCATGAGCCAGAGCCAGGATCGCCAGAGGTTTCGGCAAAAGAAGAGAAGCCTGAGCCAGTGGTTCCTGAAGTTCCCAAGACTGAGGATGTCACTCCAACGGGACCAGTTGTTGATAACAAGCCGGAGCCAGCCTTGCCAACTCTGGATGAAATTGTCCCAGCTGCACCTTCTCTCATCGATTTTGATCCGACTCCAGCTCATCCGGAGCCTTCTGCTCCAGTGGTTCCGGCGGATCACGTCATCATCTCTTCTGATGATCCATCGGTCCCAGATGTTGCTGCTGCTGTTCCGTTCGTTCCGCAAGTTCCAGGAGCCAACGATGGACTGATCACTTTGGATGATGAGCATGTGGCCCCAGGCTTTGAGGTACTTTTCTTACTTTCCTATCCTAGCATGCTTACAGCACTCATTCTTGCATTCTCACATATTTATGGTTTACTATAGGCGGGGGTTCAATGTTTTGCTAACAGACGAAGTTTTTCTTCCAGGAGCCATTGATTCCACAAGCCCCTAAGGAAGACGGAACCCTGGCCGACTGCAGCGAGGAGGTTTCGAAGTTGGTGGAGATCAGCATGGACACGGAGAAATCGACCGCCGAGGCCAACATCACTAACCCGATCGGAGAGATCACTCAGCTATCTTCGGAGCTCAATGATATGAAGCTCAATGATGCAACCAACGAGTACGTTCGGAAGCTCAGCAACCAAATGATCCAGGATGCTACTCTGCCGTTCACTAGTGCTCTCGCCAGCAGCATTGTCGGAGAAGAAGTGACCTCTCCATCAAACGGTATCAATGGTGGTGAGAAACCACTTGTCGACTTCGACTCCAACGGACACAATGGATCGGTCTCACAAAAGGAAGAGCCAACGGAGGCGTCGAAGCACGATTTGATGCAGTCGCGTTCGAGTGTCATCGAGAACGGATCTCCGGTGCAATACGAAAAGACTGATCCAGCCATTGACGACATTCTCGCGGCTTGTGCCAACGAGAGTGACAAGCTGGATGCTGTCCACTCGGAGGTTCTTCATTTGCCGGATCGCCCTGGAGTCCCAATCGCGAAGTCTCTCAAGTTCGCCCGTCCATACTACTTCGATCTGGTGACCATGCCACACAACTCGAACCAGGAGCTGACTGGCAACGCCGACACTATCCAAGAGTTTGCTGCCAAGCTTCGATCGCGCAATCTGATTATGCCGTCAAAGGACATTTCCGCAGAGCAGCTCAACGCAATCGTCATTGGCAAGCAGTACTGGGTCGATAGTGGTAAGTTCTTACAAGGGAAGTGTTTTAGGTCGGTATGCTATATTTGGCTAAAACTTTGCACACGGATAGCCCATAGCTCCATTAGTCGGATCCCAAAAGGATTCTTCTGCCTTAAGCCTCTGGTGACCTAGATAACCGAAAAACTCCACGAAATCTCAACAGCTATCACAAAATACGTAGACCTAAAGTTTTACGTAAACCAGGAATGAGTATCATATTCGTGATCCTCGTGATCTCAGGATTCCATTGGTCGCATTTTCAAACAATTTGAAGTTTTTTGATTATCTAGGTCACCAGAGGCTTAAGGCAGAAAAATCCTATTGGGATCCGCCTAATGGGCCTATGGGCTATCCGTGTGCAAAGTTTCAGCCAAATATAGCATACCGACCTAAAACACTTCCCTTGTTAGTTTTTTTTTTGAAACAGAAATGGACAATTAATTTTCCAGCTCACCCGTGCACTGTGATTCCGACACACACCTCTCCGATCTTGGTCGACTTCCGCTCCAAGAACGAGGAACGGACCGCTTCTCTCCACCTCTCGTTCGTCGTTCCTGTCGACAAGCAGAGAACAACCGTCAACTCGGCTGCCAGCGAAGCCGTCGAATACCAACTCGCCACTCTCCCACTTCGCGAGTAGATGATTCCCACCCCATCCCCCGTTCGTTTTACTTGTGAATAGATAACGTTTATTGCCCTATTTATGTAAAATAACTTTATTGGCATAACTTATTATGATTCCCCTCCCCAGCTCTCTCATCCGCCCCCTGCTCCCGAACAACTTCATGTATCATAAAGTTTTACGATTGAATCCAATTCGGTCTACTCTGTTTATTGTCCGGTGATCTTGAAGCTCTTCAGCTGAACACGGAACTCAACATCCTCTTGACTTATGATGTGTAGCTTCCAAGTTCCTCGTGCATCCTCTCCAAAGAAGTTGACAGAAACAAAGTCCCAGTCTAGAAGATCTTGTGCTGAATCGGTGACTCGGAGAGGGAGCATCTCAGATGTAGTTCCAGATGGAGACTCTAATCTTATCTGCACTTGGCCGCGATGTGGATGCATAATGGATGCTCTAATAACAACTCTTTCCACTTTTGAAACTTCGGTGCAATCGGAGAAATCAGCTATTCCTGATCCCAATCTGAAGTCCGTATGTTTCAACTAAAATACCTTATAGTTATGTCACTTTGTTTTTTCGCAACTTCTCTTCTCTTCCACATTCTTCCAAGTAGCCGCTCTTTTCACTAGCTCATGTGCATCCAGGAGTCCGAAGCCTACTTTCGGATGGAATCGAAGACCGGCGGCGTTGGTAGTAAACTCCACTCCTTGAATTGCTGAAGAGTTGGATGTGTGAACAATCAGATGTTGGATATCTCTTTGTGTAAGTGAAGGGCTGCAATCAATTTTGATAGAAAGAAGGTTTCATGAGTTTCTCACTTCGCTTCTAGAGCCAATGCTATGATTCCTGAAGCTATAGCCGCGGATGCAGACGACCCAGATATCACAGAGCAAGTGGAATCGAAGCCTGTTGTTTGCTGAATAATCGGAGTTCATCATAACACTAAAAGAAACTCACAATCATAGAATCTCCTCCAGAAACTGCTGCAATGACTGATGAACATCCCTCCCCATAGTTCGCTGGAGCTCCACTTGACCCGACAACTCCAAAACTTATTGTATACTCATTGCTCACATATCCATCCAAAGCACAGTTGTCTCCAAACGTTCCCCCGTTTCCACTAGCCCACACAAACATGTTGCCCTTCCCGTTTCGACCGCGAGTTGCTCCGTTCCTAATCGCTTCCTGGGTGAATGTGGCAGGCTTATCAGCTGTCTGCCCGTCGTCTTTCGGTCCCCAACTCACAGAGTACACGTCAATCTGAACAGATATGTATAACAGCTATATATCCTAAGAGACCAACCAAGTCACTTTGAAAAGCCAAAGCATCTCCTTCTAGGGCATCATTGAGAAAATCGGGACCAAGAAGCCGAATAGCGCCAAGATTCGCACCATGACCTACACCCAAACCACATTGGTTTCCCTCCATTGATACCAGGCCAGCACATTGGGTTCCGTGCCTAGAAAGGTTGTATTATAAACTTGAAGTGTGTAATTGGCTTACTGAGTTTCTTTGGACTTTTTTGGAATCGGAAGACTGGCAAATCTCACAAAATCAAACGATACACGTGGAGAGAATGCACTTCTAAGATCCACATGACCCACATCGACTCCATCATCCACAACAGCTACGGTAACCTTGCTGGCATTGAACCCAGCTTGCCAAGCTTCTTTGATCTTCATTGAGGGCTTCAAATTCCACTGAAAGCTAAATTTGAGAAGAAATATGAATTACCTGGAATTACCACGTGGATTGGTGCTCCTGCAGTTGCTATTGGAGCTCTTTTGTACCTTCGGAAGCCGTGGAGCTTCTCAATAAACTGCACTTGCTGGCTCAACATCATCTCAGCCACGATGGCGTCTTCAATTCCACGTTTTCGTCTTCTGAGTCTTCTACCAATGTAGACGTCATCATAGGATTGTAACTACAAGGTTCGGTTCATAATGTTATCCAAAGCAAATCCAAAAACCTTTCGTTCCGCTTCAAAACCGTGACGTCTTCCAATCTTCCGCGCATCATTCTCATCAATTGATGTGATTCTAGCGAGAAATTCTCCGGTTTCGTAGTCATTCTCAGCTAGAATATTAGCAAATAGAACCCCAAATAGGAGGGCTAACAGGCCAAGTTCCATAATCGATCGCCCAATTTCAGCCAAATGATGTTGATAAGATTGGGAGGTAATGCGCTGTTGCACTGATAAGGAGTGACGGCATTGACACTTTTAAGTGTTTTGGAATGCAACGGAATTCCAGACATAACAGAAATGATCTGTGAAACGTAAACCAACTTAACCCGACACATGTTTTTTAATAGTCTGTTCCAGTAATACCTCGAACACCTGTCTTCCCTTCCGCAAATAATTTTCAGCCACACAGCATTCCATTCCCCCTTGCAGCTGCCTTGCCGGATGTGTTATAAACTGAGCTTCCTGCTGCCTGCCGGCGGAGACATTGTTGTGTTACACAAGCATCTTGCGGCAAGAAGTTGAAGCTGGAGAAGCAAGCAGAAGAAGATATCATAGAGTCCCAGTGGCAGTGAGCTTCCTCGTTTTTGTGTTGTCATCTTTCTCCAGAATGAAGAGTTTTGATGACTTGAACGGAGAATCGAAACGATCGGGATGAAAGGGGAGAAATCATGGAAACATCTGGGAATCTAGAGTACTTATGTTGGAGCCGTTTAGAAAGGAATCAGGATATCAAAAAACGAATACACACTTTCAGAAGCCCTCTGTCTTTCTCTTCATTCAAAGTTGCGTCTGACTATGACTATATAAGCAAGAGACACCTCATTCCAATTCTGACCAAACTTCCGCATCGACATCCACTTCCTCGACTTGGTTCTTGATTGATCGCTGTATTCTGACCCATGTCCAGACCAAGTGTTTGTGTGTGTTAAATATTACAATCCAAAAATCCGTCGGAGCGAAAATCGGCTCCCAATCAACCCCGAACCTAAAAACTCGCTTCCCTCCCTTGTACCCGGGACTTTCGGAGAGAAGAAGCGGGAGCATTCATCCCACATGCCCGCTTCACAGAGACATATCTCGGCAATCAGAGAGACACAGAGCAAATGCCGCCGGGATGGATCCCGGCGATTCGCCTGAGGAGGAGGAAGAGAAGCCGCGGCTCTCGTCCTGAAGGCAGTTGTTACTTTGGCAAAACGAGCAGAGAAGAGGTGTCTGCGTGTCCGAGGATCGTGTGTTGTTTGTCAACGGGAAGAGCCTTACAGCATTCGGGAAGGCAGAGGATGTCGGCGGGGATGGCTCGGGAATGATTGTTTTCGTTGACGAGATGGAGAGACACGTCTCCTATCTCTTTTTGAAACGATGATCAGAAGTAGAGAAGAGCAAGAAGGAGGGGGAGAAGGAAGGACTATCCAGTTACATCATCCACGATTTATGAGCACTATGAATTGTAACGCGAGGGCAGACCAGGAGTTGTTTCCTGAAAACCTAACAAACTATGAAGAAACTTGACTGGAATTGATCATCCAGAAGTCCAAGAGGAAAGAATGCTTGAAGTGACAAAGCTCAAGCAGGAGCTTGATTCAATGACATAGAAAAAAAATGAAAAACAAGTCTGAATACATCCTGAAGATTCTACAAATTTCAACTATCAGAATGCATTTAGATGTTTCCAGCTATGTTTCCTGTCGGGTTCCGTTTTTTGATGTTTCTGAAACTCTGAACTTCCGGACTTGTTTACTTCCCGCACTCCAAAGTTGCACTTTCCCACTACACACCGAGTCCAAGTTGATCTATCTACCGTAACCTGTGCTCTCCGTGTGCACATGCTCTTCCGCTGCTTTTCCTCTCTGCTTCCAACACCTTCGTCCATCTTTTTTTCGCATCCCTTCCCGTTTCTCTGTCGCCCTCCACCCGACTTCCCGGCAGCGTAGGCGTCTCTCGTCGCCGTATTCCCGGGAATCTTCACGCTTTACACCACGTAAAAAGGGGCGTGGTCTGAAGTGCCAACCGGGCTGCCGCTGCGGCTGCCGAAGGACCCAACAACTCGACACTCACCATCGCATCGCACACCTCGACTAGGGAGCACACATAGTGAGGACGAAGCGAAAATGGAGCACGAGAAGGATCCAGGATGGCAATATCTTCGCCGCTCGAGAGAGCAAATTTTGGAAGTGAGTTTCCTTTTTTGGAACTTGTTCAATACTTCTCTTTTCACTTTGAACTTCTTCTAGCTTTTTTTCTTAACTTTTTAGTGAAAACTTCTTGCAATTGATATTCATATCCTATATTCTTCTTCTTATAGGATCAATCCAAGCCGTATGACTCCAAGAAGAACTGCTGGATCCCAGATCCAGAGGAGGGATACCTGGCCGGAGAGATCACCGCCACCAAGGGAGACACCGTCACCATCGTGACTGCCCGTGGAAATGAGGTAACCATTTGAAATCATAGAAATAGTGCAATAAAGATTCTGTTTCCAGGTCAACCTCAAGAAGGAGCTCGTCCAAGAGATGAACCCTCCAAAGTTCGAGAAGACCGAAGACATGTCCAACTTGACCTTCCTCAACGACGCCTCTGTGCTTCACAACTTGCGTGCGCGTTACGCCGCCATGCTTATCTACGTGAGTGATATCCTGATTTCTTGTTATCACCTGTTCTCGCTTTACTATCTCCACTCATAAGCTTTATCTGAATACCCAGTTTTTAATTGAAACTGAGCTATAACTCTTCTGAAGGACTGATTGTCAAAGTACCTATTCCCAAAGTTATTGCTACCTAGTGACCTGTTTCAAACTTCTCAAAATCCCATTTCACCTCGAACACCATTCAAACCACTCTCTGTGTCTCTTCGTCTCTATTGCTCTTTCTCTGAAACTCTCTCCGTTCTCCCCTCATCAATTGAGTGGGAGTGAGTGCTCTTCTTCTCTGCTTCTCCCTTCCCATCCCTCTCTTCTCTCCCGAGCATTACACTGCGGGAGCTGCTGCTCCTGCTGCCGCTGGCAGCGAGCAAGAAGAAGAAGCGGATGAAAAAGAAGAAGATGGAGAGAAGAGATTTTTCTCGGAAATTTGTATCGTATACCTCGGAGCATTGAAACGAAGAGCACATGCTTGACGTGGGGAAGTGGGGCGAGATTTCTGGAGAGCAAGCAAGAAACAAATAGACTAGTTGAGTTACGTGGGAAATATGAAAACACCAAACTTGGAATCTGAATTCTGAACAGCACAATTCCAGACCTACTCCGGACTCTTCTGCGTCGTCATCAACCCATACAAGCGTCTGCCGATCTACACCGACTCGGTCGCCCGCATGTTCATGGGCAAGCGTCGTACTGAGATGCCACCCCACTTGTTCGCCGTCTCTGACCAGGCCTACCGTAACATGCTCCAGGACCACGAGAACCAGTCCATGCTCATTACCGGAGAATCGGGAGCCGGAAAGACCGAGAACACCAAGAAGGTTATTGCCTACTTCGCCTCCGTCGGAGCCTCCCAACAGGAGCAGGCCGGAGGTGCCTCCTCTGACACCAAGAAGGTCACCCTCGAGGACCAGATCGTCCAGACCAACCCCGTCCTCGAAGCCTTCGGAAACGCCAAGACTGTCCGTAACAACAACTCTTCCCGTTTCGGAAAGTTCATCCGTATCCACTTCTCCAAGCACGGACGTCTTGCGTCTTGCGACATTGAGCACTGTAAGTTTATCAGAACTGCGTAACGGTCTTCTCATTTTTCCTGTTTACAGATCTCCTCGAGAAGTCTCGTGTCATCCGTCAAGCCCCAGGAGAGCGTTGCTACCATATCTTCTACCAAATCTTCTCTGACTTCAAGCCAGAGCTCAAGGGCACGCTTCTTCTTGACAAGCCACTCAAGGACTACTGGTTCGTCGCCCAGGCTGAGCTGACCATCGATGGTATCAATGATACCGAAGAGTTCCAACTCACCGACGAGGCCTTCACCATCCTCAACTTCTCTGACACTGAGAAAATGGACTGCTACCGTCTCATGGCTGCCCTCATGCACATGGGTAACATGAAGTTCAAGCAACGCCCACGTGAAGAGCAGGCCGAGCCAGACGGTACTGATGATGCCGACAAGGCCTCCAACATGTACGGAGTCAACCAGGAGGAGTTCCTCAAGGCTCTCACCAAGCCACGTGTCAAGGTCGGAACTGAATGGGTGTCCAAGGGACAGAACTGCGAGCAGGTCAACTGGGCCGTCGGAGCCATGGCCAAGGGTCTCTACTCCCGCGTCTTCAACTGGCTCGTCAAGAAGTGTAACCTCACCCTTGACCAGAAGGGAATTGACCGTGACTACTTCATCGGTGTGCTCGATATCGCCGGATTCGAAATCTTCGACTTCAACTCTTTCGAGCAGCTGTGGATTAACTTTGTCAACGAGAAGTTGCAGCAGTTCTTCAACCACCACATGTTCGTCCTCGAACAGGAAGAGTACGCCCGTGAGGGTATCCAGTGGGTGTTCATCGATTTCGGTCTTGACTTGCAAGCCTGTATCGAGCTTATCGAGAAGGTAATTTGAGAATTGTTTGCTTACAGAAACTTATCAATGTTTCTTTCAGCCACTCGGTATCATTTCCATGCTTGATGAGGAGTGTATCGTGCCAAAGGCTACGGACTTGACCCTCGCCGGAAAGCTCGTCGACCAGCATCTCGGCAAGCACCCGAACTTCGAGAAGCCAAAGCCGCCAAAGGGAAAGCAGGGAGACGCTCACTTCGCCATGCGTCACTACGCCGGAACTGTGCGTTACAATGTGCTCAACTGGCTCGAGAAGAACAAGGACCCCCTCAACGATACCCTTGTCTCCTGCATGAAACAGTCCAAGGGAAACGATCTCCTCGTCGAGGTCTGGCAAGATTACACCACCCAGGAAGAAGCTGCCGCTAAGGCCAAGGAGGGCGGTGGCGGTGGAAAGAAGAAGGGAAAGTCTGGATCGTTCATGACTGTCTCTATGCTCTACAGAGAGTCGCTCAACAACCTGATGACTATGCTCCACAAGACCCACCCACATTTCATCCGTTGCATCATCCCCAACGAGAAGAAGGCCTCCGGAGTCATCGACGCCTCCCTTGTGCTCAACCAGCTTACCTGCAACGGAGTGTTGGAAGGAATCAGAATTTGCAGAAAGGGATTCCCGAACAGAACCCTTCACCCAGACTTCGTCCAGCGTTACGCCATCCTCGCCGCCGCTGAATCCAAGTGCGACGACGATAAGAAGAAGTGCGCTGAGGCCATCATGTCTCGCCTCGTCAACGAGGGAGCCCTCAACGAGGAGATGTTCCGTGTCGGTCTCACCAAGGTCTTCTTCAAGGCCGGAGTTCTTGCCCATCTTGAAGACATCCGTGACGAGAAGCTCGGAAACATCCTCACTGGACTTCAGGCCCAGATCAGATGGCACTTGGCCCTCAAGGACCGCAAGCGCCGTATGGAACAGCGTGCCGGACTCCTCATTGTCCAGCGCAACGTTCGCTCGTGGTGCACCCTCCGTACCTGGGAGTGGTTCAAGCTCTACGGAAAGGTCAAGCCAATGCTCAAGGCCGGAAAGGAAGCCGAGGAGCTCGAGGCTATCAACGACAAGGTCAAGGCCCTCGAAGAGAGCCTCGCCAAGGAGGAGAAGCTCCGCAAGGAGCTCGAGGAGTCCTCTGCCAAGCTCGTCGAGGAGAAGACCCAGCTCTTCACCAACCTCGAGTCGACCAAGGGACAACTCTCCGACGCCGAGGACAGACTCGCCAAGTTGGAGGCCCAGCAGAAGGATGCCTCCAAGCAGCTTTCCGAGCTCAACGACCAGCTCGCCGACAACGAAGACCGCACCGCTGATGTTCAGCGCGCGAAGAAGAAGGTTGAGGCTGAGCTTGAGGCCCTCAAGAAGCAGATCCAGGACCTCGAGATGAGCCTCCGCAAGGCTGAATCTGAGAAGCAGTCCAAGGACCACCAGATCAGATCTCTCCAGGACGAGATGCAGCAGCAAGACGAGGCCATCGCCAAGCTGAACAAGGAGAAGAAGCATCAGGAGGAGATCAACCGCAAGCTGATGGAGGACCTCCAAGCCGAAGAGGACAAGGGCAACCACCAGAACAAGGTCAAGGCCAAGCTCGAGCAGACCCTTGATGACCTCGAGGATTCCCTTGAGCGCGAGAAGAGAGCCCGTGCCGATCTCGACAAGCAGAAGAGAAAGGTTGAGGGAGAGCTCAAGATCGCCCAGGAGAACATCGACGAGAGCGGACGCCAACGTCACGATCTCGAGAACAACTTGAAGAAGAAGGAGACCGAGTTGCACTCCGTCTCTTCCAGACTCGAGGACGAACAGGCCCTCGTCTCCAAGCTCCAGCGCCAGATCAAGGACGGACAGAGCCGTGTCTCTGAGCTCGAGGAGGAGCTCGAGAACGAGCGTCAATCCCGCTCCAAGGCTGACCGCTCCAAGAGCGACCTTCAGCGCGAATTGGAGGAGCTCGGCGAGAAGCTCGACGAGCAAGGAGGAGCCACCGCCGCTCAGGTTGAGGTCAACAAGAAGCGTGAGGCTGAGCTTGCCAAGCTCCGCCGCGACTTGGAGGAGGCCAACATGAACCACGAGAACCAGCTCGCTGGACTCCGCAAGAAGCACACCGACGCCGTCGCTGAGCTCACCGACCAGCTCGACCAGCTCCAGAAGGCCAAGGCCAAGGTTGAGAAGGACAAGTCCCAGGCTGTCCGTGACGCCGAGGACCTCGCCGCCCAGCTCGACCAGGAGACCTCTGCCAAGCTCAACAACGAGAAGCTTGCCAAGCAGTTCGAGCTCCAGCTCACCGAGCTCCAGTCCAAGGCCGACGAGCAGTCTCGCCAGCTCCAGGACTTCACCTCCCTCAAGGGACGTCTTCACTCCGAGAACGGAGACCTCGTTCGCCAGCTCGAGGATGCCGAGTCTCAGGTCAGCCAGCTGACCAGACTGAAGTCTCAGCTCACTTCCCAACTCGAGGAGGCCCGCCGTACCGCCGATGAGGAGGCTCGTGAGCGCCAGACCGTCGCCGCCCAGGCCAAGAACTATCAACACGAAGTTGAGCAGCTCCAGGAGGGACTCGAGGAGGAGATCGAAGGAAAGAACGAGATCCTCAGACAGCTCTCCAAGGCCAACGCCGACATCCAGCAATGGAAGGCCCGCTTCGAGGGAGAAGGACTCCTCAAGGCCGACGAGCTTGAGGATGCCAAGAGACGCCAAGCCCAGAAGATCAACGAGCTCCAGGAGGCTCTTGATGCCGCCAACTCCAAGATCGGATCCCTTGAGAAGACCAAGTCCCGTCTTGTCGGAGATTTGGACGACGCTCAAGTCGATGTCGAGAGAGCCAACGGAGTTGCTTCTGCTCTCGAGAAGAAGCAGAAGGGCTTCGACAAGATCATCGACGAATGGAGAAAGAAGACCGACGACCTTGCCGCTGAGCTCGACGGAGCCCAGAGAGACCTCCGCAACACCTCCACCGATCTCTTCAAGGCCAAGAACGCCCAAGAGGAGCTCGCTGAGGTTGTCGAGGGACTCCGCCGTGAGAACAAGGGATTGAGCCAGGAGATCAAGGACCTCACCGACCAGCTCGGAGAGGGAGGACGTTCCGTCCACGAGATGCAGAAGATCATCCGCAGACTCGAAATCGAGAAGGAGGAGCTCCAACACGCTCTTGACGAGGCCGAGGCCGCTCTTGAGGCTGAGGAGAGCAAGGTTCTCCGCGCCCAGGTTGAGGTTTCCCAGATCCGTTCCGAGATCGAGAAGCGCATCCAGGAGAAGGAGGAAGAGTTCGAGAACACTCGCAAGAACCACGCCCGCGCCCTCGAGTCGATGCAGGCTTCCCTCGAGACCGAAGCCAAAGGAAAGGCCGAACTTCTCCGCGTCAAGAAGAAGCTCGAGGCTGACATCAACGAGCTCGAGATTGCTTTGGACCACGCCAACAAGGCCAACGCCGATGCCCAGAAGAACTTGAAGAGATACCAGGAGCAAATCCGCGAGCTGCAATTGCAGGTCGAGGAGGAGCAACGCAACGCCGCCGACACCCGCGAGCAGTTCTTCAACGCCGAGAAGCGCGCCACCCTTCTGCAATCCGAGAAGGAGGAGCTTCTTGTCGCCAACGAGGCCGCCGAGAGAGCCCGCAAGCAGGCCGAGTACGAAGCCGCCGATGCCCGTGACCAGGCTAACGAGGCCAACGCCCAAGTCAGCAGCCTTTCGTCCGCCAAGAGAAAGCTCGAGGGAGAGATCCAGGCCATCCACGTAAGTTTCAGAACTTTTAGCAACACTTCTAGTCATCAATTTTCAGGCCGACCTCGACGAGACCCTCAACGAGTACAAGGCCGCAGAGGAGCGCTCCAAGAAGGCTGTCGCTGATGCCACCAGACTCGCCGAGGAGCTCAGACAAGAACAAGAGCACTCTCAGCACGTCGACCGTCTTCGCAAGGGACTTGAGCAGCAGCTCAAGGAGATCCAAGTCCGTCTTGATGAGGCTGAGGCTGCCGCCCTTAAGGGAGGAAAGAAGGTGAGGAACAGAGATGATACAGTCAGAAACTCAATAATAACTTTCTAGGTTATCGCCAAGCTGGAGCAGCGTGTCCGCGAGCTCGAGTCCGAGTTGGACGGAGAGCAGCGCAGATACCAGGATGCCAACAAGAACCTCGGAAGAGCCGACAGACGCGTGCGCGAGCTTCAATTCCAGGTTGACGAGGACAAGAAGAACTTCGAACGCCTGCAAGACCTGATTGACAAGCTCCAACAGAAGCTCAAGACCCAGAAGAAGCAAGTCGAGGAGGCTGTAAGTGACCTTACTGTCTATACAGATCTTTATAACCCATTTTCAGGAGGAACTCGCCAACCTGAACCTGCAGAAGTACAAGCAGCTCACCCACCAGCTCGAGGATGCCGAGGAGCGTGCCGACCAAGCCGAGAACTCGCTCTCCAAGATGCGCTCCAAGTCCCGCGCCTCCGCCTCGGTTGCCCCAGGACTCCAGAGCTCCGCTTCGGCCGCCGTCATCAGATCGCCATCCCGCGCCCGCGCCTCTGACTTCTAAGTCCGTCAGCTCCCTACCCTCTTTCATGCTTTCCCTGTGCTCCCTTTCAAGATGACCACCATCTTTTTGTTACCCCCCACCCCCTCTCTCCAAAA